>JAQZBX010004134.1:41601-61843 GCA_029593785.1 Cabassous unicinctus | reverse complement strand
AAAGAAAGAAATGAACAAGCTGCTAACTTCTGTGACAAAATAATATGACAAATTTGGGGCATATAATAGACACTTAAAAAGTCTGGGGGAAATAGATGTGGGTGTGTGAGTTACTTTCTGGAATAAAGTATTTGAAAAGCTGTCATGTATCGCAGAGAATCTAGAAAGCTACAGGCTTCTTCAGCACAAGACATGTGTTCTAGAAAAAAAATAAAAATAAAGCATTGAAAACCTTAGGAGACCCTGTGATTTCACAGGCATGTAATATTTATTCTCAGCACAAGCAGTAAGTAAAGCCTGGGCAGAGTGGTAAACGGACTGTCTAAGCATGTAAGAAACATGGCAACTTTGAGCTAATCTGCAAAGACTAGGGAAGTACTTTTTCACTTCTTTTCTTATTTTTATACTTTTTTGATCAAGATAATTTAAAAATTCTCTGTCAAGCCACCAGCTGTCCACACACTAAAGATCAAAACTTCAAAGGTTCAGTTCTTAAAACTGTTTTAAAAAGACAGCAAACAAATACAGTTTGACAAAGAATATAGTTCTTAAAACTGTTTTGAAAAGACAGGAAACAAATAATAAACTACAAACTACAGCAGGTAACAATGTAAAATCCTGAGTAGGGTAAAATCTAAGTTTTAAGCAATTACTTTCTACTATTCAAAATGTCATATTTCAAAAAAATTGTGGGACACAAAGAAACAAAAATATATGATCCATTCACAAAAAAAAAATAACAGAAAGTGTCCCTAAGGAAGAAGAGACTCTGGGCTTATCAGAAAAACATTTCAAATCAATTGTCTTAAATATGTTCAAAGAGTTAAAGGAAATCATGAACAAAAATTTAGAAAAGCGAGAGAATGATGATTCTACAAATAGAGAATATCAATAAAGGGTTAGATATAAAAATAATCAAATAGAATTTCTGACTTGAAAGCTATAAGCACAAGTGAAAATTTTTCCAAAGGATTGCAACAACACAATTGAAAGACAGAAGAAAAATGAGGAACCTTTCAGTTAGGTCAATTGAAATTATCCATTCTGACCAGCAAGAAAAAATAATAGGATGAAAAAAACTGAATACAGTCTAAGATACATTTGGTATATTATCAAGTTTGTGAGCATATTTATAATGGGAATTCTTGAAGTAGAGTGGAGGGAATAGAATATTGGGTAGACAAATTTTTGGAAAAAATAGCTTAAAACTTATTAAAATTAATTAGGACATGAATCTACACATCCAAGGAGCTCAGTGAATTTCCAGAACGTGAAACAGAAATGATCCATAGTTTGAAACAGTTTAATGAAAATACTGAAAAACAAACACAAAGAAAGAATCTTGAAAGCAACAAGAAAGAAGACACTTATCACATACATGGAATCATCACTCATATTAACTGCTGTGGTGATTTGCAGCTGTGTGTTCTTAGGTTAGTTCATTCCTGTGGGTGTGGATGCATTGTAAGTGGGATCGTTTGGTAAGTAGGATCTTAAAAGTTAAAATCTAACCCACTTCATTCAGGTGGTTCTTAATCCTCTTACTGGAGTCCTTTGAAAGAAAATTAAATTGAGATGAAGAAAAAAAGCCATGTATTCCAAGTATAACAAGGAGCTGTGTAAAATGACAGCTTTCCACCAAACTGAGAGGGATAAGTTAAACCAAAGAAAGACTTGGACAAGTCCAGCTTGGTGAGTGAGTGTTTACTATGGGGCTTACATGGAGAAGCTCTTCCACCTTGGTGGATCCAAGCCAAGTAGTGGCCTAAAATACTTATCCTCAATGGAGGGAGGAGAGCTGGTGCTTCTGAAGCTTAACTTCTCCACTCCCACAAAAATGAGAGGGCTTTTTTAAAGTACATGTCTATGTGCAGATAGCAGTGCATGTGGCGGCGAGCATAATTTAAAGATGCAGCACACAGTACAGATGATTAAGGATCTGATATTTGCAGTTTCCCAGCAAAGCAGAAGTTACACTTTCACAAAATGAACATTTACACTGTTAGTAGGGCTGAAGTTACATCTTTACTCTAATTGTGTAAGGGATCTATTAAAATTAAGGTGGTCAAGTTGTACACAGAAAAGATCATTCTTAGAGTTTCTGGGAGAGAAGTCTAAGCATTTATGATACAAGATACACTTATCAGCCATAAGTTCACAGTTATTTCTCAAGACTTGCATTAAGGAATGAAATGCTGCTGTGAGTGAAGAGGATAAAACTGTAAGAGTTGGGGGAAAAATGCAAAGTCATTTTAGCTATACCACAGAAGCAAGAAGCTTAGAGCAAGACACACTGGAAGAGAAGGGAGAGACTAGCAGATGCTTACATGTGCCCTGTCATGTGGCAGAAGAGTCCAGGATCACTGGCAGCTGGTCTTTGGGGAGAATGTGTCCCCTGATGAAGCCTTCATATGGACATTTTTCTCACCTCAAAATTGTTAGCTTATAAATTCCCACGGCTAAAAGTTGACAAATAATATGGTATCTGCTTTTGGCAGCTAAGCAAATGAAAACAATGGCTAATTTCTTATCACTAACCATGGATCTCTGGCTATTGAGATGACATTTATAATGTGATGAAAGAGACAAAAAAAGCAGGCAGAAATCTCCTTCAAAAATGAAGGAGAATTTTGATATTCCTTTGTACATAAAAGCTGAGAGACATCATCACTAACTCACCTGCCCTACTAGGAATATTGAGTACTCATTGAGTCTGAAATAAAAGTACACCAGAGAGTAGTAACTCAAGGCTAAATGAAAAAATAAAAAGTATTTATGAAGACAAATAGTTAGGTAAATAAAAATTCCAGTAATATCATAAATTTAATTTGTAACTCTTCTTTTTTTTCCTAAATGATTTAAAAAACTAATGCAAAAACAATCATTATAAATTAATGATAATAAGGTAAATAGGGATAAAGATGTATTAATAAATATGTGACAATAACAACATTAGAAGGAAAAAGAGACTGTTAGAAACAGTAAAGTAAAAGAGGAAGACTTAAAAGTGAACACCACCAAAAAGCAATTAAGTACAAAAGAAAGCTGTAATGGAGGAAATAAGGAACATATATAATATATTGGATGAAACGCTCCAATTAAAGGCAGAGATTGGCAGAATGGATTTTAAAAAAGAAAAACATAACCAAACTATATGCTGCATACAGGAGACTCACTTTACTTATTTATTTATTTTTAAATATATTTTTTTATTTTTTAAAAGATATTTAGATTACATACATGTTACACAAAAAATATAGGGATTCCCATATATCCCACTCCCCACACCTCCCACAATATCCCACACAAACAACATCCTTCATTAGTGTTGCACATTCATTGCAATTGATAAACACATCCTGGGGCATTGCCACTGAGCATGGACCATAGTTCACATAGTAGTTTACACTCTCTCCCACACAATTCTGCAAGTTATAGGAATATATATAATGTCCTGTACCTGGTATTGCAATGTCATTCAGGAAGATTCTCAATTCCGGAAAAGCCCCCATATTACACCTGTTTTTTCCTCCCCCTGCCCTCAGAGCCTCCAGTGGCCACTGTCTCCACATCAATGTGGTAATTTCTTCCAATGCTAGAATCACAATAAGTCTATAGTAGAATACCAGTAAGTCCACTCTAGTACATAGTTCATTCTCCAATCCTGAGGATTCTGGGATGATGAGGCCCACACCACCTCTAATTGAGAGGGGACTTTGATCCTATACAGTAGATGGATGGAACTCTCTTGCTTGCAGTTTTGGGCTCTCTGGTTTTTTTGGTATGGTATTTGTCAATCCTCACCTCCTTGTTAGTTGTCCTAGGTGACTCCAATGAACTGGAGAGTAGGTGTTGCAACTCAACTGAGGCTCAGGGTCCAGCTGGCACATGGACAGCCGAAAGATTTAAGTCTCTTGGATGTACAACTACCAACTCCAGCACCAAGAACAGGTTCAAATAGAAGGGACAGATGAGCCTTTTGTAGGGAAGCCATAACTGAGTCCAACTTTGTCACTCTCAGGAACAAAAGCTCCAAAGTAAGGCCCTCTGTCAAGGCACCAAACTCCTGAGCTATCTGTCCTGACTATAGGACCTGGGTATCCCCAGAACCCCAGAAGCCCCACTACTTGGGGAGTATCCACTTTGGCAATCTATGAGATCTTGCTGAGATGTGCTTAAGTACTGCCTCTGGGATGACCTCCTGACTCACTTTGAAGTCTCTTAGCCATATAAACTCATTTGTCTTTACCTTTTCCCCCTTTTATTTGAGGTCTTTTTCCAGTTGCATTTGCTAGTTGGTCCTTGGTAGATATCCCTCGGTCCCAGTGTGGCTCATCCCTGGGAGTCATGTCCTACACTTGGGGGAAGGTAATACATTTATATGCTGAGTTTGACTTAGAAAGAGGCCACATTTGAGCAGCAAGGAGACTCTCAGGAGGCAACTCTTAGGCACCCCACAATACTCGGCTAACTTTCAATATCAAGAGGAAAGGCTCACAAGCATAGTCATCAATATCAAGGGCCCATCAATGGATATTTAGATCAAGAGATATAAATAGAGGAAATGAGATAAAAAGAGAGGTGAAGTTGTTAAGTTACTATAAAGAAATACATTAAACTAAAACTGTTACTAGAAACAAAGAAAGCATTACAATTGTTAAAATGTTATTAATCTAGATATAATAATTACAAAAAGCAGAGCAACTAAATAATGAAACAAAAATGCACAATTTGAGGAGAAGAGTCAGTTTCTATAATAATAGTTGCAAATTCAATACTCCATTTTCAATAATGGATAAAATAATTAGATTAAAGATTAATAATGAAATAGATGACTCTTGAAAAACACTCCTAAAAAACTAGACCTAACAGATTTATACACATCATTCCACCCTAAAACAGTAGACAACACATTATTCTCAAGTGCTCATGGAATATTCTACAAGATGTACCATTGGTTAGGCCATAAATGAGTCTCAATAAATTTAAAAATTTTGAAATCATGCTATTTATCTTTACTGACCACAATGAAATGAAATTAGATATCAATAATGAATATATCTTTATCAAGAGTCACAAGTCCATTCTATAATTAAAGAATATTCTCTTCAATAAGAGTTGCTGAGACAACTGTATGTTCACATGCAAGAATATGAAGCTGAACTTCTTCACATCATATTCAAAAATTAACTAAAATATCTAAAAACAAGGGCTAAACTATATAAATTTAGAAGAGAATATATGAGCAAACCTTCATGATCATTATTGGGCAACAGATTCCTATATCTGCCACCAAAAGCTAAGCAACAAAAAGAAAAAAAAGAGATAAATTGTACATCACCAAAATTGGAATCTTTTGTGCAAAAATATATACTATTAATAAACAGAAAATTCAGTCTAACAAATTGGGAGAAAATATTTGCAAATTGTATATGATAAGATTCTAGTATTTAGATGATGTAAAATCCTCTTATAACTCAATATAAAGCCAAAAAACCCAATTAAGAAATGTGGTAATGAGTTGAATATACATTCTCAAAAGAAGATTTGCAAATAGCAAAAGGCACGTAAAAATGATCTCAACATCATTAGTCATTAGGACATTGCAAATCAAAGCAAGTGAGATAAAATTTCACATACACTAGGAGAGACAAATTTTTAAAAAATGAATATAATTTTGGCAAGGAGTGAGATAAATTTGAACCCTTGTACATTACTGGGGGAATATAAAACGGTGCAGCTCCTGTGTGAAACAGTTAGGCAATCTTAAAAAATTAAATATAGATTTACTGTATGACAGAACATTGCACATCTAGGTTTAGTCTTGAAAAACTGAAAAAAAATTCAAACAAATAGTAGTACATGAATTTTCATACCAGCATTAATCACTAGTAGCCAAATTATGGAAATAAGCCATCACAGAGGAATGGAAGACAAAATGCAATATATACATACATAAATGCAATTTTCAGCCATAAAAATGAATGACATCCTGCTACATACTACAACATGGATGAACCTTGAAAATATTATGCTAATTTTGAGAAGCCAATTACAAAAGGTCTCATATTTGATGATTGAACTTATATGAAATATACAGAATAGGCAAATTCATAGTGGCCAAAAGAAGATCTGTGGATACCAGGGAATGTGCATTTGGGAGAACTAAGAGTGACTTCGTATTTGGCTTGGGATCTCCTTTGATGGTGATGAAAATGTTTTGGACTGGATACAGGTGATAATTGAAAATGCTGTGAGTGTACTGTCACTGAATTGTACTCTTAAAATTGATTACTTTAATGTTTTTAAAATTTCACCAATGTAAAAATATTTAAAATATACATTTGACCTCTTTTATATATATATTGTCTACTAATGTTCTGCTTATCTCATTCTTCATTCTTGTGAATTTCAGGATGTATCAGTCAGGGTTCTCCAGAGGAAAAAAATACACAACAGAATAATGTATATATGTATTAAGAGATTTATTACAAGGAATTGGTTCATATGATTGTGGGGACTGGAAATTCTAGTAACAGTGATGTTGGAGTCTTGAATGAAAATTCCTCAGGCTGAACACAGAGAAAGGAGAGGAGGGTGTAGACTTGAAGCAAAATTCTTTTTGAATAGTGGAACCCTCAGTTCTAGTTCTTAAGATCTGCTGATCAATTGAGACTAATCAACATTATTGAGGATAATCTCCCTTACTTAAAGTCAATTGATTATGGATTCTAATCTCATCTATAAAAGAGATATACAGCAAGAACTGTTCCAGTGTTTGACCAACAACTGAACACCGCAACCCACACATGTTGACACATAAAATTAACTAACATATATCATTTTTTGAGTTGTATTCTTTTCCAATTAATTGAATAAAATATACATTCTATGAAGTCAGAGGATTTTGGAGTTTTTCTTAATAAATGAAATACACATCTAGAATGATAGAATGAGTTAAAAAAACAATACAATATGTGGTTTACTTTAGCTATTACATTTTTATTTTGTCAATTATATATATTTTTATATTTAAGCAATTTCTTTTTAGTTCACATTTTCTCATTTTGAGTAACTCTGTCTCAAATACCATAGACTATATTTATCTTGTTTACCAGTTCATAAGTTTTTCTTAATATACCATCTTTGTCAAAACAAAGCAGATAGAAAAACTAAGTAGATGTGATTTGTGTAAATTATAGCACATGGTTGGGGATTTTTCTCCTGTAATTATTCAGCTACAGAGAAAGCATAATATATAGAAAGGTGCTTTTTTTTAATGGATTGTTTATTTGAAACAGAGTAGAGTTGAAAATGACATAAATGTCTGTCTCCAAAGCATTGTAGTAACTAAATGTAAAACAGTGAGAAAAGTGTATATTACATCAATAGAACATTCAGTAATTCATGACAGTTTTGCTCACCTCCTTTTATGTATACTCTATTAATGAATGCTATCTTATCCACATAGTGTCTTTACTGAGATTTTGGATGCTCTGTAATGATATATTTTATCTTAGGATAATTTGTCTGTGAGATGTTGTTTTTCTTTCTTCACCAATATATTATTCTCCAAATTCAATAAAATAATTTTAGAGAATACATCAATATTATCTTGTGGTTCCCACAATAGCTTTTCTTTATCATGTTTTCCTCCAATTTTCATTTTTATTGAATCCTTAAGTCCTTCCAAACAGTCAACTTACATATCTTTTCTTTTCATCCTTCCTTCCATTCCTCATGTTTTCTGCATTTTTTCCATTTATTCTTTCTGAACTACTTGTTTTCTGTGCACCTGAAATATGACCATGAAAATCAGCAAGTACATCATGTATACCAGGAGTCAGGAAACGAAACCATGTGCTAATGATCAAATTTATCACATATATGAATAACACATAGTGAAAAAGAAATGATTATTATAGTGGAAATGGATAATAGCAGAACAAATAAATTTTTGATGGTGTCAATCGCAATCTATCTATGCACTGTTTATTTTTTTGCTCAGAAAATACAGAAAAAATAAGATTAAGGAGATCCTTAAAGAGAAAAACAACAACAACAATAAAACAAACTGAGGAACAAACACATATTTTAAGGATGTATAGTGGGAGAGTGTACAATATCAGAGGAAGTACGAGATTCTATGGAACAGAAAGGGAAAGTCTTTGCTTGGGAGCCAAGGAGAAAGTAATTCTATCTATTAAAAATATTATGAAATGACATTTGCTTTTGTCATAGCTTTCTAGAACAATATTGTATATTGAATATTAAATACAATGATCATAAAATCTTAAATACTATGTAAAAGGCATTTTTTACTTCTTTGTTCCTTAAGCTGTAGATCAAGGGGCTAAACATAGGGATGACTAAAGTGTAATACATTGAGACTATTTTGGCAGTTTCAAAAGAGTGAACAGAGTTAGGCTGTACATACATAAAGAGTAAAGTCCCACAGAACACAACCACTACAGTCAGATGGGAACCAAATGTGGAGAAAGCTTTATTCCTGCCTTTAGCTGAGCACATATGAAATATGGCTATTAGCATCAAGTGGTAAGACACTAGGTTTACTAGAAGGGAGGAAATCAAATTAAATGCTGAAAATATTATGATCAATAATCCTATTTCTTGCACATTGAAACAAAGCATAGATACCAAGGGAACATCATCACAGTAGTAATGACTGATGACATTAGAGCCAAATAAGGTCAATGTAAAAATCTTAATGGTGAACACCAAAGACTGAAAGGTGCTGTAGTGGTAAGGGATACCCACAAGTACATGACAAATTTTATCTCAAATTCTAATTATTACAATTCCTGCTATCATAGGATTTTACTGTAGAATAGGCAGTACACTCATTTCAGAAAAGGAATTCAGAATTCCAGAATTAGTTATAGTAATTTGATGTCTTTCATGTTTTGCTAAGTATTATTCTACTGCTCATTGAGCCTATCTCCATTATCAGAGGCAGTTACTACTTATCTGAAAATATCTGGATACTTTTACCCTGCTCCCCCTTCATGATGTCTCTTTATCTTTTCTGAACACTTTATAGTACACTGTAATACGCCCTGTTGAGAATAACCATTAAAACAGACTGATGAGAAAAGTTTGCAAAGGAAAAACTGAAATTTCAAAGATTAGGCATGATGTTATCACATAGAACTTATGTCAGGTGCAAAAGAGTCTCTGAAATTCCACTTCTCTTAAAAACCTTGTTATATACTTATCCATCTACTCAGTCAAGTTGTAATGCAGATACTGACAAAAGTAGATCCAGTAGTAAGAGACTGAGTAGAAAAACAACAACAAAAAGGCAACTATTTGCATGGGGCATACTTGTCTAAAAGTTGTTCAGAGTTTATCAAATATTGTAAGGCCATACTTATACTAAAAGTATTTATTGTTTATCAGAACTGCACTGGATATAATTTTACTAAAAGAATATTTATCATTTATCAAATATTGCATAGGAAAACTTATACTAAAAAAATATGCTTGCTTTTTAACTCAATTTCAAATGTCACTGTGTTTCTGTATTTTATCTGGCAATACTAACCTTAGTAGATTCTATTAGATTAGGTCATTGATGATGGTTTCAGACACTTGAACTCCCCCTGCACTTGTATCCAAATGCCACTATCATCTCATGCAAAACTAATAGATCGTGTGCACATGTTCATTTCATTGGATTTAATGCCCAAAAACAATGTACTGCAGGAGTGAACTCCAATTAATAAAGGAGATAATGTACAATTGTATATTACTTGATGAGATTAGCTCTCAGAGTCATTAACTGTTTACAGTCAGAAATTTTCAAAATCCATATACAATCAGAATAAAAGAACAATGCTTATCCACTCACCTTAAATCATGTACTAGATTCTTTTTCTCCCAAATGTCTCTTTCTTTTCTCTCAGTGGGAAGAATTTATGGTTTCTGCCTCCCATTGTTATGTTCCCTGAGGAAGCAGTGTGAAATTCATTCTTATGCCCAAATCATCTGAGAGACTTCAAAAATTGTCTTCATGTACCTGCTAATTATGTAGGGCACTCTACTTATACCCCAGGGTGAAAAGATGAGGGCATTTGAAGGAAGGAACAAAACAGCATAAATGATTTGTGCAATCCCATGGGGACCTATATGATATAAATATATTCACTTACATAGAGTCAATGATTAAAGTACAATGGGGAAAAAATAGATATCAGCTCAATCCCAGAAAACCTGGAACAGTTGCAAAGTCATGCTTGAATATTAAATGACATTATAATACTTACTATTTTTTTCCTTAAATGTCTTAGTCAAAGGGAAAATATGGCATTGTTACTATGTTAAAAAATGTATCATTTGGAATTGAGGGTTCAGAAATAAAACACATCTACAGCCAGTTGATTTTCAGTAATTGTATCAAATCCATCCAATAGGGAAAAAATAACCCTTGGGAAAACTGGATTTCTATATGCCAAAGAACAAATTTGAAACCCTTCCTCATACCATATACAAAAATAAACTCAATAGGAAAAAATGGCCTAAATAGAAGCAAATCCAAAAAATCTTGGAAGAAAACAAATTTGAAAGTCTTTATGATCTTAGATTGAGCAATGGATTCTTAAATATGACACCAAAAGCAAGACTAACAAAAGAAAAAATAGACAAATTGGGCTTCAGCATATTTCAAACTTTTGCACATCAAAAGGCATTTTCTAGAAAGTGAAAAGTCACCTATGTAATGGAAGAAAATAGTTACAAATCATATATCCATTATGCAACTCAACAACAAAGACTAACATCCCAATTTAAAAATGGAAGGAACTTGAAGAGACTTTTTCTAAAAGTGTTCAATAAGCACACGAAAGCTGCTCAGTATTAAGATGCCCAGTATTAAATTGAGTAACTTCCCTTTTACTCCTAGTTTTCTGAGATAATTTGTAATTTATATGAGACTATATAATCATGCCAAATACTTTTTATTTAATGATTGAGATTATCATGTGCTTTTCTCCCTTGTTTTCCTCAATGTGTTGATTTACATTAATTTTTGAATTATAAATAAACCTTATATTCCTAAAATAAAGCCCACCATCATAATATATTGACCTTTTAATATATTATTTGATTCCATTTGTTAATATTTTATGGCATATTTTTATTTATGTTCATTATTTTTTGTCTCTGTAATTTTTCTCATGATTGTTTTTCAGATTTTGAGTCCAAGGTTTACTTTCCTCATAAAATAAGTTGGTAGTGTTTACTTCTATATTATTTTTTAAAAAGTTGGTATAAGATTAGCAATATTCAAATCTTGGTAGTATTTATCTAAGACATTATCTGATCCTGGAATTTTCTTTGTGGTAAATTTTTATTATATTAAAATTTTTAATATACAGCTATGAAGATATTTTAAAACTTTCATGTTTTGTCAATTTTGGGGAATTTTGTTTTTCACATAAAACGTTTTCTATCAAATCTTTTAATCTTGTATATTTCTTCATAATGTTTTCTTCCTAAATTATACTGAATGTGTTTGTAGGTGTATTCCTTCTTATATGAATGATACTGGTTTCTTATTTTTTTTAGTTTTCCCTGTCTCTGTCTATAATTCTCTCTCTCTCTATGTATCTCTCTCTCTTCTTAACTAATCGTTGGAGGAATTTATTAATAGACTAGATCTGTATAATGAAACAACTGTGACTACTTCCATTTTATTTGTTATTTTTCCATTATTTCATTGACTTATTTCTTCCCCTCTTTTTTGGGTTTAATGGATTTCCATTTTTGAATTCCTTATTTCCTAATATACATATGTAAAATGTGACTTTTATGATTACCTCTCTTTTAAATTTGTCACCAAAATTTTGAGATTTTGTTACTGAGCAAAACACAGTTCTTTCCTCCCAATGCATTTTAAAGTACAACTCTTAAGAAACTAGGTATACAAAGAGAGAAAGAGTTTATTTGGTTGTGAAAATAAAGGAGAACAATGATTTAACAGCCTAAAAATTGTCTCTCTAATTTTTAGGATTCTAGAGTTTTAATGGATTCTGGATTGACTAATCTATGATCATTAAGATTACTCTATGATAATAGATTAGTGGATTGGCTGACCTATGATCATTAAGATTATTCTATGATTTAAAAATAAAATTCTCCACCATGAAGTATAGTGTACAGAAAGCAAATAAAATTCAGTTTCTACTCACTGTTTGCTTTGGTATAGTGTGTTTTATTGGAGTGACTGATTCCTGGAGCTTCTGAGTCTGCCATTTTCTGTGATGTGGCACTCAGTAAAAGTTTGAACATTTAAAATTTACTAGGACTTAGTTTTTGTTCTCTTTTAAGTTCTGTATGACTCTATATTCCATCTTTCCTTGCCTAACTCTCTCCACTCCATCATTCATCTCCATATATTCCAGGTACCTCCATCTTCCCAGATTTCTTGTTTATCTCCTCATGTCCCCTTGTACTGTCTTTGTAACCCATCACCACCTCTTGTCACTGACCAGTGAACATTTTCATTCTCTCATAGATAAGAGATAATGTGCTGCCATTTCTCAAATGTCTAAGAACATTTGATGTATTTATTCATTTTCTCCAATTATCCAGTTGTTTTCAACATCAGAGATATCAAATTCCAAAACCCTTTACAAAGATTGACAAATGCCCTTATCAGTCTAATTTTTAGCATTCTACTTTTTTCCCATGGTGATTATCCATTTTTCCCTCGTGATTTCACCTATCAAACTTAAAATATGATTTCTATTTTTATATATTATACAATTGTTTAGGGGTATATTTATTCTTTAATATTTCCAAAAATAAATGACTAAACATTTTTGACAGCTTCCTTATTTATTGTGGGTAACATATGCATTGAGTATATAATCTTTAAGTAAATATTAGTTTAATGAATGTAAAAATTGATTCTAAAGCAGATTTCTTAAAGGAGTCATCCAAAGCAAAAGTGACTTCTCATTCAATCAGCTGAAGAACAAAAAAGAGGAAGAGATTTCAACATTCAGACAGAGAATTCCTATCTCTACAACAGACAGCCAGTATCTCCTGGGAACTCAGAAAGGAACTGCATCTGAAACCCTGATTTGGAACTGGCCTCGTGAAATTTGGACCTGTACACCCCCATTTGCTTGAGAGAGTTTCATAAAATCTCATAATATCTACTGATATGTCCTGTTAGTTCTGTTTCCCTGCAGAACCCGGACTAACACAGCTTGGTATCGGAAGTGATTATTGAGAAACAGAATTTTAAAAATGTGATTTCTGAATTGGTTCAAGGAGTTTTTCAATTGGCTCTCTACTCTGATTAGTTTCAAGGGCACTGTCTCTATTTCCAATAACCAAGATTTCACTGATAGCTCATGGTGTGAGTTGGCAATAGAGATACATAAAATAACACTACTGGATATGACTATTTTCATACTTATATCTTATAAGCAGCAATCTGTGTTTGTCTTTTAAAACTTTCACAAAATTTTGTGGAGTTAAAAGGTACAATAATGTTGGCCGGTTGTTCCTAAGTATGGTGGATAGAGTTACAAAAGAAATGGATGAGATAAAGGCTTCAATTTTGTAACTTAATTCTGAATTATGTGAAAGTTTCTATGTGTGATCTGAAGGAAAATCTTTCTTAATGTAGCAGGAGACTCGAGATGTCTGAAAACCAGAGTCAGAGTCTCCTTGTATGAGTAGCAGATTTACAAGGCGAACTAAAATCTCAAACTTACAAAGTGTCTGCTATTAACATGAGGGCACTTATTGGAAAGCAGTGAAACCATGAAGATTGGGATGTACACATATTGGTTGATTATAATATCAGTGGTGTCATTGAAATCCTAAATTCAACTGGGACTTTGCCAGATAAACATATAATGTTCTGCCGTGTGGAGACCACACAATGTCAGGCTTGAATCACTGATCCTCCAGGCTGCCCAGGGAGTATGTCCCTCCTCTCAATCCTGAGGAGAATACCAGCCAAACTAAAGCCTTCCCTGCCCAACATCCAACCTTCCTTGAGGAGTCTGTCATCCAACTTTGCCTGAAGAGATTAATCCTACCTCACAAAGTGAAAATTAAATGGAATGAGATGAGGACAGTAGCTTGTAAGGCATTTCTAAGCCTTCTAGAGTAAATTCACAACAAGACCCCAATAGTAAAATACAAAGTGTGATCCATGAGGAATTATGCTATATTCTAAAAACTACATGAATTTTCTAATTTATATAGACAGCAATCAGGGGAATATGTGTAGGAATGTATATTAAGTGTATGGGATAATGGTGGAAGGAATTAAAGGTTGGATGAGTCTGGTTTTTTCCTGTGGGCCAACTAAGCAGAGATTCTGGATTCAAAGCTGTAGCTTGAGGAGTTAGAAAGGGTTCTAACAGGTTGTTCGGGTGGCTGGCTGAAATATGGAGAAAAAGGTGGCTTAGAATGTTTGAGGTTGAGATGCGCAATTGACACTCATATACTGTATGTAAAGGTATCCAAATGTTTAGAGTGATTGTAATGCAAGAACAGAGTCATGATTTGACACCTGTCCACCCATCCCAGGAATGTCCAGAGGACACACTTTTAAGCAGGTCTGTGAGGAATGAATTTGTAAGACTAACTTCATCTGCCCTGAAGACCTCTGCGGTTGGTCTACTCTGTAGTCCAGATGTTATTGTGGGAACTGCTGTAACAGAACTAGGATCCTAAAACACTGTGGGGATGATTAGATCTTGGGCTGGCAGAAGCCAAGTAGCAGCACTTAATTACCAATGTCAAGGTGGGTGTGCCTACGAAAATGAATGGCAGACTCAGAGCAGCAGTCAAAAGAATCTGAGTCACATGGAGTTATAACTTTGGAAATAGATTATGGGGTACCTAGAAGTAAAATAGATGGACAGTCTACTAAATTTTGACTTGAATTAGATAACAGAAAAGATCTTTATCAAGGTTACAAATCACTAACTTGAATTGCAGAAACACAGAGTCATGTTCCCTGAATCAATTCCTAGGCTTGAGACAATTTATAGACCCAAAGCCCCTTGATGGAGGGGAAATTCAGGCCCCTTGGGGAAGACTACCAAAAATTTATACTGTTATTCTTCCTCCCAGCTTTCCCCAAATTGAAAATTGGCCTTTCATCAGGGTCACTATATATTGGGGAAAAGGAAGTGATCAAACATTTTGGAGATTATTAGACACTGGCTCAGAAGTGACATTAATTCCAGGAGAAAAAAAACATCATTATGGACCACCAGTCAGAGTACGGGCTTATGGAGGTCAGGTGATCAATGGAGTTTTAGCTTAGGTCCATCTCTCAGGAGGACACTGGGTCCAGTGGGTCCCTGGACCCATTCTGTAGTTAATTCCCCAGTTCCAGAAGGCATAATTGGAGTAAACATACTCAGTAACTGAGAGAATACCCAAATTGGATCCTTGCCTTTTGGAGTGAGGGACATTACGGTAGGAAAGGCTAAGGGGAAGCCAATAAAACTGCCTCTAACTAGCAAAATATTATTCAAAAGCAATACCAGATTCCTGGAGCAATTGCAGCGATCAGTGCTACCTTCAAGTATTTGAAGGTTGCAGGGGCTGTGATTCCCACCACAACCCTATTCAACACTGCTATTTGGCCTGTTGAGAAAACAGATGGGTCTTGGAGGATGACAGTATATTTTCACAAACTTAACCAGGTGGTGACTCCAATTGCACCTGCTACCCCAGAAGTAGCATTATTGCTTTAGCAAATCAGCACATTCCCTGGTAACTGGTATGTAGCTAATAATCTGACAAATGCTATTTTATCAATTGCCATTAGTAAGGACCAGCAGAAACAGTTTGCTTTCCATCAGCAAGGTCAGTAATATACTTTCACTGTCCTGCTGAGGGTTATATCATCTCTCCAGCCATATGTCATAATATTGTCTATAAGGAACTTGATTATCTCTGCTTCTCAACAGACTTCACACTTGTCCATTATATTTTTTATATCATGCTGATCAGAACTAATGAGCAAGAAGCAGCAATTATTTTATACTTATTGGTAAGGCATTTGCATGAAACAGGGTGGGAGATAAATCCAAAAAAATTACAGGAGGCCTCCACCATGGTGAAATTTCTAGGTAACCAGTGGGTGTGGGATATATTGAGAGAGTGACTTCAGGAGAGGAAAATTTTAATACTTAAGTGAAGAAGATGACCTGCTCTGTGGCTAGCATCAGCCTCTTTCTCCAGCCACTCCTGTCATTGCACAATGGGCTTATGAAGAAAGTGCCCATGGTGGTAGGTATGGAGGTTATGTGTGGGCTCAGCAACATGGACTTCCCCCACCAAAAGTGACTTGCCTATAGCCACTGCTGAATGCCCAGTATGCCAGCAGCAGACACCCACACTCAGTGCCCAATATGTCACCATTCCCTGAAGTGCCAGCCTGCTATCTCCTGGCAGCTTGATTACATAAAACTACTTCCATAATGGAAAGACAGCAATTTCTTTTTTAACATGATAGACACATAATGCAGATCTGCATCTGCCTCCCTTGTACACAATTCTTCTTCCCAAACTCCCATCTGTGGACTTCCCAAATGTCATAATCATGGGCATAGCATTCCACACAGCATTGCTTCTGATCACAGAGCCCATTTTGCACCAAATGCTATATAAGAATGGGCACAATCCCATAAATTCATTGGTCTTACCATGCTCTTCAACATCCTAAAGCAGCTGGATTGATAGAAGAAAGGAACGGTCTTTTGAGACTAAATTATCGTGCCAACTATGTGGTAATACCTTTCAGGCCTGGGGCAAAGTTCTCCAGGAGGTTTTGTAAGCTTTTTATCAGCATACATTCTATGGTGCTGTTTCTCCAATAGCCAGGATTCATGGATCCAGGAATCAAGGGCTTGAAATGTAGTGGCACCCTCATTATTACCCCTTGTGATCCACCATGAAAATTTTTGCTTCCTGCTCATGCAACCTTCAGTTCTGCTGGTCTACAAGTCTTAATTCCAAAAGGAGGAGAGGGTCAACCAGGGAGCACAATAATGATCCCATTGAACCAGAAGTTAAAACTGTAACCTGCCCATCTTGGGCTCCTTGTACCTCTGAATCAAAAGGCAAAGAAGGGAGAAGGGAGGGTGGAGAGGGATAAGTAGAGGGAGAGGGATAGGGAGAGGTATAAGGAGACAGAGAAGGATTGGGAGAGGGAAAGGGGGAGAGAGAGGGAGAGGGAGAATGAGAGGGAGAGGGAGGGGGAAAAAAGGCAAAGAGAGATCCCCTCAGTACAGTGGTAGTGATTAGTAAAGGAGAATTGACCAGTGACAGGCCCTTGATTGTGATGACTGTACTTATGAAAATTTACTTATGAAATTAAAACTTAGCATAGTATTATAGGGAGCCTAAGTATTACCTCCTGAAAATCCCCTTGTTGCTCAAATGTGGCCTCACTCTAAGCCAAAATTCAGCCTATAAATGCATTACCTTACTCCCAACATGGGACATGACTCCCAGGGATGAGCCACCCTGACGCCAAAGGATTACAACCAGCAACAGCTAGCATTGCAACTGGAAAAATACCTTGACCAAAAAGGGGAAAAGGTAAAGACAAATGAGTTTACATGGCTACAAGACTTCAAAGTGTGTCGGAATGTCATTTCAGAGGTTACACATATGCACATCTCAGGAGGATTTTATTGAATGTGAAAGTAAAAATTAACTCAAATTGTGGGGCTCCTGAGGGCTCTGAAGATATCCAGACACTATTGGCAGGGCAGACATCTCAGGAGTTTGAATTCACATTCCACAGTGTGATAGAGCTGGATTCAGTTGTGTTTTCCCTACACATGGTTCTACTGTCCTTCTATTTGAACCTATATTTAGTACTAGAGTTCATAGATGTATGTACAAGAGATGTGAATCTTTGGGCTATCCATGTGCCAGTTGTGTCCTGATTCTCAACCCTCTTGCAACAATCACTCTCCAGTTCATTGGACTCACCCAGGACAACTAAAAAGGAGATGAAGCCTCAAATTGACCATCTCAAGGAACAGAGAGTGTCTGCAACTGCAAGCAAGAAAGTCTCATCTATCTGCCCCATGGGATCTAAATCCCCTTTCAATTAGAAGTGGAGTGGGCATCACCCATCACAAAATCCTCAGGATTGAGTGATGGATGATGGACTAGAGTAGACTTATAGTTGTTCTACTGTAGACTTGTTGAAGAACTTTTATCATGGATGGGTAGGAAGTGGCCACTGGAGGTTCTGAAGAGAGGGAGCAGAAAAATAGGTGTAATTTGGGGGCATTTTCAGGACTTGAGAATTATCGTGAATGATATTGCAATGACAGACACAGGCCATTGTATATCTTGTAACAACTTGCAAAAATGTGCAGGAGACAGTGTAAACTAAAATGTAAACTATAATCATTGCTTAGTGGCAATGCTCAAAGATGTGTTCATCAATTGTGGAAAATATACCACACTAGTGAAGGGTATTGTTGATGTGGAAAAATGTAGGTGTGCTAGGGAGTGGGGCATATGAGAACCCATTGTTTTTCCTGTGTAACATTTATGTAATCTAAATTTCTTTTAAAAAATAAAAATAAAAAATTATAATTAAAAAAGACAAAGACGGGTTTCCAGGAAAATGGTGCCAAATAGATAGAAAGAGTTTGACCCTCTCACAAAAAATAAAATGGGGAGAGAAGGCTGGGACCTCTCTAAAGGAACTGTTTTGGATATATATAGAATGGGAGGGTGCTCTGAGCCATCTAGAATGGTATTGGAAATATAAAGAAGCCAAAGTAAAGCTGTGATTTGCTTGCTCCTGTGGCTGGAAAGGGTACTTATACCCCACTTTCAAGCATGTAGAGCTGGTGGAGGCCTTGGCTTGCTGCTGCCAGTGGACTAGAAAGTGGTGTTCCCTGGGAAGAAGAGGGGTCTGACGGAGGGTGGAAAGTGGTATGTTTGTGGTGTGCTTTGCCAGACAAGGCCCCTGTGAATCTTGGATGGAACCATGACCCAATGGGTGAAGGAAGGGGGATCTGCTCAGTCAGGTTGCCATGCCCAGCTGCCTGGTGAGAGAAAGGAACTAGATTAGAGAGGGGGCAGCGACAACTGCCTAATCAGCAGGTCTCTAGCAAACTGTAGAAGTCAAAAATGCCTGGTGGAAAGGGGGTATATAGCTTTCTGAAGTCTAATTAACCTAAGGAGACAATTAGCTCAGTGGTGGAATTGCTGCTTTGAATATATGAGGCCCCTGGTTAGATTCCCTGGTCTCCTTGGAAAAGTGATTCAGGGCATTATCCACCAGGTAATCAGGCATCCAAGCAGATAACATCTGACAGGGAACATATAGGTATTCTTTTTCTTTCAGGTTTACTTGGAACTGTTTTTTTTGTTTGTTGTTGTTTTTCTTTTCTTCTCTTATTTTACTTCATAAAATCTGGTACATCATCTGCAGAGGGCAAGCTGCAGGGTGAGTGATTGATGAACACTGGCAACCTTCTTAGGGGCCTAAGAGGGAAGGTTGTTTTTCCTTTTTGTTGCTGTAGTTCTTCTTTGTTTATTTTATTTATTTATTTTTTTTGCTGCTGTTTTTTTCCAGTTTGTTGTGTTTCCCCTTTTTTGTTTCCAAGTTATTTTTTCTTTAACTGATTTTTTACAGCTGTTATTTTTTATTTCCTTCATTTTTCTATTCCTTTCATTATACCTCTTTTTGTTTGGTCTTCAAGTGGTTTTTTGTTTGTTGGTATCAATTTCTCTCTGTTTTTCTCTGTTTTCTTACTTTTTTAATTTTCTTTTTTTCCTTTTTGTTTTTCTTTTCCTCTCTTCTCATCTTTCCAGACTTTTAAATTTTTCTATATATTTTTCTATATTTTGTTTCTCATTTCATTTCCTTATTTTTCTGTACTCCTTATGATTTTTTTACTCATGTTAATTAGTTATTTTCCTAGGTCTTATGAGGTTCCCCTTCTACATTTATTAACATTATTACTACTATTATTCTTTTTATTTTCATATCTACTTCCTTTTCTCTGGTCTTAAATTTTATCCAAGGGAACATAGACAACAGCAAGCAAATAGAATAAGAGGAACTAAGTGTCAAATTGAAACCTTACCACAAACACAAAAACAACAACAAAATATAATCCTAGTGTAACAACAGAGGATAACCAACTGAATAAACCCAACAGGATAAATAGATACCTAGACACCAAAAAAAAAAAAAAAA
>JAQZBX010004134.1:0-41501 GCA_029593785.1 Cabassous unicinctus | reverse complement strand
GGTATGAGGTTGAAAGTACAGAGGTGGGAATGCTCTTATGACAATATGACAAGGAAGGGTCACTGATTGAGGGTGTCGGTTGAGGGGCGTTCTGGACAGGGAAATTCTGGAGCAGGCTTCTAGGGAGTGTGTGAGTGTTCCTCCTGTCATAATAGCAGTGGGTGAAGACCCACATAATGAGCAGGAAGGAGTTTGATTCCCATCTTTGGGAACACCTATTTGTTCAGAAATAGACAGGGGGTAGTCTCTCAAGAGCAAGGGCAGTTCCTAATAGGGGAAGACAAACCACTGTGTCAAGACTTCTTGTTGCATGTAACTATGAATCTTGTCATGCAACGAGTAAAACCAGGGGGTCATCGTGGGCCCCCAGGGGATGGGGTGGGAGGAATAGAATAGATCAAACAGGGTATTTAGTGGTCAGTGGAAATGTTCTTCATTACCATACAATGATGGACACAGGACATGGTAAATATCATCAAAATTTATAAAAGTGTAAGGTCTAAAATGTAAATCATAGTGTAAACCATTGACAATGTTTAGTAGCTATGTTTCACTATTTGTATATCAGTTATAAGAATATTACCATCCACGTTTAAAAAGGTATTAATGGGGGGGGGTAAGGAGGAGGATGTTGAGTATATGAGAGTCTCCTATATTCTGTGTGTGACTTTGCTGTGACCTAAAACTTCTTTGAAAACAAAATGAAAAATAGTGAGACACTAGGGAATGAGAGAGAGAAGGTGCCACTGTACAGATTGAACACCAGAAATTGCAGTGATGAAAGGCAAAATGTCAACAGCAACTTTTTTTATATTTTTCAATTTTTATATATCCCAATATTTTAATTTTATTTTATTTTTAGCTTTTAAAAAATTATTATGTATTTTAGCTCCTACATTGAAACTTATCATTATTATTTCATTTTCCTATTAATTATATTCAGCTATCGTAATGTCTTCATCTTTGAAGAAGCTTTGGATCACAGAAGGGTTACAACTAGGGTGGGGGAGGATCATTGGTGTGGGGTGTCAGGGATGGGGGATGCATGGGGGCAAGTTCACCTGAGCATAAATATAAGGTATATAAAAATGTTCAAATGTTCCTGGGGCATTGTCACAGTGGGTGGGGAATCACTCAATAAATGAGAGTATACTAAATTCCCATCCTAAAGAGCTCTGCCACATTCTCTAATGGAGCAGCAACAGTCCCCCAAATGCAGGGACAGTGACTGGCAAAGGAGGATGGTCCACTGATGGGCCCTTGATATTGATGACTAGCCTTTTGAGTCTTGTCTCTGGAAATTGAAACTTAGCCTATTGTTATGGAGTGCCTAAGGGTTGCCTCCTGAGAGCCTCCTTGTTGCTCAAATGTGGCCTCTCTCTAAGACATACTCAGCATATGAATGCATTACCTTCCTCCCAGCAAAGGACATGACTCTGGGGATGAGCCTCCCTGGCACCAAGGGATTGCTACCAAGAGCCAACTGTCAATGCACCTGGAAAAAGACCTTGAAGAAAAGGGAGAAAAGGTAAAGACAAATGAGTTTACATGGCTAACAGACTTCAAAACGATTCGGGAGGTCATCCCAGAGGCAATGCTTTTGCACATCTTAGTAGGATCTCATAGAATTCCAAAGTGGATATCACCCCAAATAGTGGGACTCCTGAGGGCTCTGGAAACACCCAGGTCCTATGTCAGGGTGGATAGCTCTGGAGTTTGGTGCCTTGCCAGTGGACCCTACTTTGGAGTTTGTTCTCCTGAGAGTGACAGAGTTGGACTCAACTATGTCTTCCCTGCACATGGTTCACCTGTCCCTCCTATTGAAACATATACTTAGTGCTGGACTTTTTGGATGTATATCCAGAAACTTGAGTCTTTGGACTGTCCATGTGCCATCTGGGCCCAGAAACTTGGTGGAGCAGCAACTCCTATTCTACAGCTCATTGGACTCACCGAGGAAATTGGCAGGGAGATGATGATGGACAGCGGCCATCCCAGGCAATGGAGAGAGTCTGTAGCTGCTGGCAGGATAGTCCTATCCATCTTCCCCATGGAATATAAACCCCCTCTAAATTAAAGGTGGAGTGGACATCACCATCCCAGACTCCTCAGGTTGGGGGGAAGAGTAATGGACAAGAGCAGACTTACTGGTATTCTGCTATAGACATATTGTGATTCAAGCAATGGAAGAAATTACAACATTAATGTGGAGCCAGAGGCCACTGGTGGCTCTAGCAGCAGGGAGAGAGAATAGCAGTCATAATACAGGGGCTTTTTTGGGACTTGGGAAATGTCCTGAGTAACATTGCAATGACAGATTTAGGCCATTTTATATCATCATAAAACATGCAGAATTGTGTGGGAGACAGTGTGTCCTACAATGTGAACTATGGTCCATGCTTAATGGCAAAACCCCAGGATGTGTTATTCAATTGCAATTAATATGCCACACTAATGAAGGATGTTTATGTGGGAGGTTGTGGGAGGTGTGAGAGGTGGGGAACATGGGAATCCCTGTAAGTTTTGTGTAACATTTATGTAATCTAAGCATCTTTTAAAATATTTTTTTAAAAAAGAAAGGAACTTGGGAACACTATGGAGTGATGGAAGTATTCTAGACCTTAATAAGGGTCATGGGATACATTTGTCAAAACCCACTGAACTTCATGCCAAAATGTGTATATTGTAGTGTATATTAATTATACTTTAATTGACAAATAGAAAAGTAACATGAATTGAATACATAGTATTATTCTATTTTAATAATGTGAGTTTATGTTTCCAGCATACAAATTACTTGGTGTAAATAAATTGATTTATAAGCAAAAGAAAACCAAACAAAACCAAAAACAGAGGACTAAATGTGTTGGAGAGGATGTGGAGGAAAGGGGACCCTTATCAACTGCTGGCAGGAATCCAGAATGGTGCAACCATTGTGGAGGACAGTCTGGCATGTACTCAGGAAGCTAACTGACACATGATCCAGCAACTCCACTGCTGGGTATTTACCCAGAAAAATGAAAGCAAGAACATGAACTGATATATGCACACCAATGTTCATAGCGGTATTAGTCACTCTTGCCAAAAGTGGAAACAACCCAAATGTCCATCAACAGATGAACTGATAAGCAAACTCTGGTATATACATACAATGGAATACAATGGAATATTACTC
Source organism: Cabassous unicinctus (assembly GCA_029593785.1). Lineage (NCBI taxonomy): Eukaryota > Metazoa > Chordata > Mammalia > Cingulata > Chlamyphoridae > Cabassous > Cabassous unicinctus. The sequence goes on along the minus strand of JAQZBX010004134.1, from coordinate 38,326 downwards.
AGTTGTAAGAAGGAATGAAGTATTAGCATGTAGGATAACAGGGATGAACTTTGAAGAATGTATGTTGAGTGAATCAATCCAGGCACTGAAAAACAAATGTTACATGGCCTCACTGATATGAATTAAGCAAATTGAACAGACTCACAGAGCTAGAGTCTGGAAGATAGGTTTACAGGAGAGAGAAAGGAAGTAGAGGATTGTGAGTGGATGCTCATAAGGGCAAAATCTATGATAAGGTGGAAGGATGTATTTGTGCAGTGGATGCAAATGGCAGTGGTGCAGCCATGCTGTTTGGTTGGATGGTGCTAGCCTGTGAGGGGGCTATGGTGGGAAATTTGTGCTGTCCATGGAACTGGGGAGAAGGTCAAGGGAGAGAGCAGATGAACTCTGGGTATTTTCGAGTGTGCGGTTGAAACATCATTGGGAATGTTTTTTGGGCAAATATGGCAGGGATGAATTATTGGTTTAGGTTGTTGGACATGGGGACATGCAGGACAGGGCACACCTTGGGCAGGGTTCTAAGGAGTATGTGTGTGTTCATCCTATCATAGTGCATTGCATGAGTGGGTGGAGACCCACACAATGAATGGGAAAGAGTTGGAGTCCCATCTTGAGGAGTCCTGCTATGTTCTCACATACAAGGAAGGGAATTTCTTGAGAACATAGGCAGTGCCTAATAGGGGAGGATACACCAGTATGTCAAGCCCTCAATGTTGTTAGAAGTAACATGAATCTTATTCTTCAAGGAATGAAGCTTGGTGGTTGCTGTTGGTCCCGAGGGGAGGGGGAAGGACAAATAGAATAGATGGAACATGAGTCATTTTTGGGCATTGGAATTGTTCTCCATTAACTTGCAATAATGGATACAGGTCATGTTAAATTTCATCAACATTTGTGAAAGTGTATGGTCCAAAATGTAAATCATAATGTAAATCATTGACAATGGTTAGCATCAATAATTCAATATTTGTACAACAATTGTAACAAATGTAACAACCACATGTAAAATGTTATTAATAGGGGAAAGGGGAAAAGGGGGAGGATCATGGGTATACAGGATTCCCCTATATTCTTTATGTGACTTTTCTGTAACTTAAGGCTTCTTTGAAGCTAAAATGTAAAAAATAAGACACTGGATAAATAAAAGGAAGAAAATGTCACTGTACATACAAGACAACAGAACTTACAGTGATGAAAGACATAATGTCAATTTTTTTAAATTTTATTTTTAATTTTTTTTATTATTTCAAATTCTTTTTATTTTTTGTATTTTATTTGTCATTTTTAAACTATCATTATTATTTAATTTTCTTAATAGTTTTATTCAGTTATTTTGTTGGCTTCATTTTTGAAGAACTTTTGGATCACAGAAAGTTTACAATTGTAGCAGGGAAGGATCATTGGTGTGGGGTGTCAGTGGTGGGGTATGCATGGGAGGTGGTTCACCTGCATATGAGTGAGTTCAAGAGTTCATGGGACATTGTCACTGTGAGTTGAGACCTACACAATAAATGAAAGAATATCCAATTCCCATCCTGGTGAGTTCTGCCACATTCTCTAATGGTACAGCTGGAATCCACTGAGTAGAGTGGAAGTGACTAGTGAAGAAGGATGGCCCCTTGATGGTTCCTGGACATGACTCCTGGGGATGAGCCTCCCTAGCACCAAAGAATTATTATCAGGCATGAGCTAGCAATGAAACTGGAAAAAGACCTTGACCAAATGGGGGAAATTGTAAAGAAAAATGAATTTAAATGGCTAAGAGACTTCAAAGTGAATCGGGAGGTCATTTTAGAGCTAATGCTTATGCACATCTCAGCAAGATCTCATTGAATGCCACAATAAATATTGCTTCAAATAGCAGGTCTCCTGTAGGCTCTGTAGACATCAAGACTTTATAGCCAGGGCTGAAAGCTCAGGAGTTTGGTGCCCTGCCAATGGGCCCTACTTTGGAATTTATGCTCCCCAGTGTGAAAGAGATAGACTCAGTTGTGGTTTCTCTATGCAGGGCTCTTCTGCCCCTTCTATTTTAACCTATAATTAGTACTAGATTTGATAGGTTTATGTCCAAGAGACTTAAATCTTTGGGCTTTCCATATGCCTCCTTTATGTCCACAAGAATGATTCAGAAGAGTCCAATGATTTTGGCACTTTTAAAAGTGTCATGACATCATCTTTAGAGGTCATGCTCCTTGGCTTGTAATCTTTGCTACTTCTCCTGTTATGTAATAATCATTTGTGGATTAAATACATAGAAGAGCTCATTTTTTATCTTTGTGCCATTTACTCCTCTAATATTCAAAATGAACAGGATTCATAAAAGGGTTTACATTTATTCCTTCAACTTCGTATCATTTGCCTTCAGTTTTCCTCATGCTGTTATCACCAGGCTATTGAGACAGACACTTTTGAGGCAATCTGAAATTATGAGGGCCAAAATGCATTTTTAAGCATCTCTTAATGGGGCAGCAATATAACTAGCTCTGAAAAAGAGTAGAGACAGTCTAGTCACGCTCCTAACATTATAAATATGGAATGTTTTCAGAAAATTATGTGTTTATTCATGAATATGTCTTTAAATTTTGCTATTTGATTTTATTATATAATTGATTCTCCTATAGTTGTTCTAATCTGCTTATCCTTTTCACGCCAGATTTCAAGAGAAGGAATTTACAAATGGCTGAAAATAATTTCATAGTTGTCACTGAGTTAATTCTTTTGGGTTTGACAGACCATGTTGAACTGAAAATTATGCTTTTTGTGCTGTTCTTGGTGATTTATTTTATTACCTTGGTGGGAAATCTGGGCATAATCTTAATCCAAGTCACCCCCAAGCTCCATACACCCATGTATTTTTTCCTCAGCTGCCTATCATTTGTAGATGCCTGCTATTCATCAGTCATTGTACCCAAAATGATGATCAACTTCTTCATTGTAAGGGAAACCATCTCATTCTCTGCCTGCATAGTGCAGCATTTGTTTTTTGGGGTGTTCATCACCACAGAAGTCTTCTTGTTGTCTGTGATGGCACATGACTGCTATGTGGTCATTATGAACACTTTTCTTTACACTTCAGTTATGTCTGAGAGAAAGTGTGTAATGCTGCTCATTGGGTTATACACAGGTGGAATGATTAACTCATTGACACACACAATAAGCTTGGAGAGACTGTCCTTCTGTGGACTGAATGCTGTCAGCCACTTCTGTGATAATCCCTCACTGCAAAAGCTGTCATGTTCTGATATGTCCATGAATGAACTGTTGCTTTTAACCTTCTCTGGGGTCATTGCCATGGGCACCTTCTTGATTGCAATCATATCCTACACGTTCACTGTTGTTGCTATTCTAAGGATCTGCTCAGCAGCAGGCAGACGAAAAGTTTTCTCCACCTGTGTCACTCACCTGACTGCTGTGATCATATTCTATGGTACCCTAAAATTTAGTTACATTCAACCAAGTTCCCAATATTCTGTAGAACAGGAGAAGGTGGTGTCTGATTTCTATACACTGGTGATTCCCATGTTAAACTCCTTGATTTACAGTTTGAGAAACAGAAATGTAAAGGATGCTATGAAAAGGGCCTTGGAAATGAAGCATTTCTCTTGTTAATTGCAAGTCACTATTAATCCTATAGCATTTTGCCAGCCAACCCTCTACTTACTAACATTCACATGAATTCAATGATTTCTAGAATTTCTAAGAATTGTGAAAATAATATTATTTTATATACTAATTTTTCAAACAGGGAAACATATATAGAAAGTGGGAGTGACTTTCTGAGTATATGCATTTGAAAATAGAAGCTTAAAGCTCAACTCTCATGAGAAACTAGGCCATTAATATTTGAGTCAATCAGTCCATAGAAGTGAATGCATATTTGATAATATTTGGAACACTGAAAATAAATGTACACAAATCAATTTAGAGATCTATAAGGTTAGTATTTTTTTAAGGAAAGTGTTTTCTTAATTTCTTCATAAAATTAGGGTACCTATTTGCCTTTGTTCAAAAAATGTAAATTCAATTTTAATTATTGGTAAAACTAAAAGTTAACTGAAAATAATGGTTTGATTCTAAATGAGATTTCCTACCTACTAGTTATTTCCCTACTTTTTTTCCTCTTCTGTTTTCCTCAATGCCTTCATTAACAAAAGAGGGGTTCAAAGAAAAAAAACGTATTATAATTCTCAGCTTGAAATAAGAAATCCACTTAAAAATGTGCATATGCATGTATAAAATGACTTCAAATATTATTTTGGCATAGATAAATGTAGTATTTTTCCCATCTCTCCTTTGATGAGTCCCCTTTACCTTTTTCCAGGAGTATACATATGCCTATGCAGACATCTTCAAACCTAATGATGAATGGTATTACCAGTTCTATAATGATGGCTTTCTTACTTGTGTGACTTCTCTTCATGTTAAAGTTGCTTTTTTATATCCAAAAATGCTTTTATCTTTGCCAAAAAGTGCTATAGATAATTGGATATATTGTAAATAAGGTTTACTTATAGCATTTACAGTTTTTTTCATTTTTGAGTCTCTGTTAACAACTGATATAATTACAGACAACCTGAGGTAGTATTTAAGGCAAATGAGAACATGTTCGAAATATTTAAAATATTTTACATTGCTTTTTCATAGTTGAGAATACAAACATATTCTATATGCTAACAAGAATGGCAAGATTTAGAAAAGGATAAATTACTTTTATCTTTCTTACTCTAAATAAAAATAAAGTAGTTACTTTTGCATACACATTTTATAACATATAGGGCATGGGTTTAGGTTAGAACTTTTTATTTTTCAAATAAGTTTTTAGATTTTGGGTCACCATGTGGAATATTTTCTAATACTACTACCATTCTAATATTGTCAAATAATATTTATTATTTTTCTTTTTTCATGAAATATATATATTTGAAAAACACAGTAAAATTTTCACTGGAATACCTATTGGTGAATATGAATGAATCAAATGTATCTATACATCTATATGACATGAATGAATTATAGATACATAATTTTGAACAAAAAACAAACCATACTGAATTTAAAATAGAGGTTATTTTATAGTTTAACTAATTTTACAGCTAATAATTTTGTAATAACTGTCATCCAGATTAAAAAATAAAATAAAAAAAACGCACTACCTCAGAAATGCTGCATGAGTCTACCCACTCTCTTGGGATTATCCCTATCTCTTGTTGATGTAGCAACATTCATATAATTGTGTCTTTGATTTTCTTTTAATTTTGTCACTCATGAATGCATCCTTGAAATTTGTTTAGATTTGCTTGCTTTAGAATTTTATGCAAGTGAAACCATATTATATGCAATTCTACATATATTGTTTAACTTTTTCAATATTACATATCTATAATTTGAATGCAGATGCTTAGTTAACTTTCCTTGTTGTATGATATCCCTTGGTAAAGTTAATTTTCTCATTTTAGTGTTGATTATTATTTTGATTAATTTTAGCAATTATAAAAAATTATATTCTGGCATTCTTATATATTCATTCTGACTCATTTATACATGAGTTTCTATAAGGTTTTTACATCTTTAGAAGATGTGGAATATTTGAACTATCTGCTATGTGTATATCAAGTTCAATAGATACTATCAAACTGTTATTGAAAGTGGTTGTCCAAGTTCCATTCCCATTACCTGGTCTAAGGGCCCACATTGTTCTACATCCTTTCCTACATTTAGTTGATTATATCTGTAAAATGTTGTCAACTTAAAAATGTGTAAAGCATTACATTAACATTTAATTAAATTTATTTCTCTTTTATTAGTAAGATTATATATTTTTTATTAGAGTAGTTGTAAGTTTATAGAAAATCATGCAGAAAAGAGATCTTTCATTCCCCATTATTATTAACACCTTGCATTATTGAGGTACAATTGTCACAACAGATGGAAGAATATTATTATGATTGTTCTATTAACTGTAATTCTTGGTTTATATTAGGTTTCACTTTTTGTTTTATACAGTACTATGTTTGTTTGCTTTTTTATTTTTTTAAATAACATATGCAAAACTTAACATTTCACCTTTCAACTACATCCAAATATGTAATTCAGTGCTGTTAAATATATTTATAAAGTTGTGCTACCATCACCACCATCCTTTACCAAATTTTCAATAAACAACTTTCATATGTTTTTCTTATTTTGTGAAAGAATACACAAGTATTATGTAAATATATGTGTATACATATAATTTTCTATATACACGGACATATGTATATATAACTTATGCATGTGTATACATAAAATTTAGTATTTCTATTATGGATATTTAGGATTAAAAATATTCTTGATATGGCTCCTTTTTAAAAGTGTTGTAAATTTTTTATACAAACTCTTTTTTTTTGGTTAAATATGTTGCAAATATCTTCTATTTCATGGTATGCTGTCTTTCCACAATTTTTTACAATTTCAGCATAGTTAAATTAATCATTTTTCTTTTCTGCTAATGTTTTCTACCATTGGATTAATAAGAGATGAATTTTCTACTAAAAAAAATGGTTCTTTGGTTTTTGTCCCTCTATCTTTCTGTATGGACATTCAAATATAGACCAGCACCAAAGATTGAATATGCCAACTGTTCTCTACTGTTTTGCCTCAATTCCTCATAAATCCCAGCATTATGTATCTAAAAGAAAGAATCTGATTCAATGATCACTCTTCTCTTCCATTAATCTGATCTCTCTGCTGTTCCATTGATCAATTTTTTTATTCCTGTGATAATATCCCACTCTATTAAATAACCTAACTTCCTAGTAAGTCTTGGGATATAGGAGAGGTAGTACTTCATTTTTTTAGAAGACTTTCACTATTTTTGATTCCTAGTATTTTCATATAAACTTTATAATTAATACATTTCTAGAAGGTTTTCTTTTCTAATGCATTAGTCAGACTGAAGAAGATTGCACTGTGCATTTAACAGGTTTGGTTTGTCTTCTAAGCCTACTCTCAGTTTTATAAACATCTTATGTTGAGAACCAGACATGAATTTGTGTGGTTTTAACTTCATATTTTTCAAATTAGTGAATATCACCAAAGCTTTTCAGGTTTTTTTTTCCCCCATCAAGCACTGCTTCCTGGGCAAGTTTTACCCTACAGTCTATCCCAGAATACGCAAATATCTCCTGGAAGAAATGGCTGGAAATTCTCTGTTATAGTGGAATAAAGTATCTGATTTGGATTTGAGTTCATAAAAACCTTTCACAGCTCATTGATGCCATAAAATATGATATTAAAATGTTATGAAATTTATGCAGCTGTTGCCTCACTATAACTTGCGTTTTCCCACCTGGCAGCAGAAGTTCCATTTACATATATATATATATATATTTATCTGTTTTTTTTATTTTTTTTTTATTTGAGAAGTTTTGGGTTTACAGAGCAATCATGCAGAAAATGTAAGATTCCTATACCCCACCCAACCACCAACACTTTGCATTGGTGTGGAACATTTACAATTAATGATTGAAAATATTTATAATTGTACTATTGACCAAAGTCCATGGTTTAAGTTAGAGTTCAATGGTATTTATAAGGTAGTTCCATGGATTTTTAAAATTTACTATTCTGTCACCATATAAAAAATCTAGCATTTCTCCTTTGTGACAGTTTGAAGTTTTGTGAATCCCAGAAAAGACCATGTTCTTAGAACTAATCCATTCCTGTAGGTGTGGCAACTTTTGATTGCATTCGATTTACTTATGGGACCTTTTGAATAGATCTTTTGATTAGATCAATTTGGGGCCTTTGATGTCAGTGAGGCAAGACCCAGGTTAGGTCTCTGTCCTCTTGCTGGAGTCTTATATAAACTGAGGACTAAAGCAGAAGCATATGGGGAAAGATAGCTGCCATTTTTACCCTGTCATGTGAGAAAGGACTCCAGGATTGCCTACAAATGCAGAAAGACAGAGAAACCTGAAAGGGTATAAGAAAGGACTAAGGAAGTCCCGATTGGTTGAGAGAGAGCTTGAAGGCTGGAATGAGTGGAGCAGCCCAAAGTTGAAGCAATGAGGCCTGGAGGTGAGGAGAAGAGATGAGCCATATGCCTAATTGCCAAAGCTGAGCTCAGGGAGAATGTGAGCTTGGAGGAGAAAGCTATGAAAACCAGTTTGGTGGTTCCTCAGAAATCTAAGTATAGAACTACCATATGACCTGGCAATACCCCTAATTGGTGTATACCCAAAAGAATTGAAAACAGGCACTCCAACAGATATTTGCACACTGATGTTGATTGCAGCACTAGTCACAATTGCCAAAAAATGGAAGCAAACCAAATGTCTATCAACCAATGAACGGATAAATATAATATCCTATATATACAAACAATGGAATATTATTGAGCCATTCAAAGGAATGAAGTCTTAATACATGAGACAACATGAATCAAACTTGAAGACATCATGTTGAATGAAGTAACTATGGTTTTACAGTTTCCAATTCTCTGCCAAAATTCCCCAATATTGTCTTTATATTCCCTAAACGTATTATTTGTTGTTATTTTAAAGGTATTACATAAAATCTCCATTATTATTGGGGTGCTGGGAAAACTGGTTAACCATATTCAAAAATGAAGTTAGACCACTTCACACCATATAGAAAAATCAAAAATGGCTGAAGGACCTAAATATAAAAGCTAACACATGAAATTCTTAGACGAGAACATAGGGACAAATATTAATGACCTGGAATTTGAACATGGATTCTGATATATTACAACAAAAATAGATAAATTTGATTTTGTCAAAATTGAAAATTTTTGTGCATTGAAAGAAATTATCAATAAAGTAAAAAAATCTACAGAATGGGAGAAAATTTTTGCAAACTATATATCAGTTAAGGGTTTAAGATCCAGAATATGCAAATAACTTTTATAATGCAACAACAAAAAGACAAATAAACCAATTTAAAAAATGGGCAAAAGATCTGTATAGAAATTTCTCTAAAGATGATATGTAAATGGTCAATAAGCACATGAAAAATGCTCAACATCATTACCATTATGTGATGGCAAATCAAAACCATATGATGCCACTTCACACCCACAAGAATGGCTGTTACTTATTATTTAATAAGTGGAATATAGTATTGGAGAGGATGTGTATATATCATAATTCAAATGTATTGTTGGTGGGAATTTAAAATGATGCAGCCACTGTTGAAAACAATATAGCTTTTCCTCCAAAAGCTAAATATAGAATTGCCATATGACCTGGCAATTCCACTTATAGGTATATAACCAGAGAAAGTGAAAACAAGGTATCAAAGATATTTTTTATAGAAACATTATTCATAATAGCCTACATATATGAATGATCCAGTGTCCATTAACTAAAGATTGGATAAGAATGGATATATTTCATGTAATATGAAATAATATGTAATGGAATATTATTTCAGCCATAAGAAAGAAATTATGATACATGCTCAAACATGGAAGAGCCTTTAAAATATTAGGCTCAGTGAAATAGGATGGCACATAAGACAAATATTATATGATATCGCTTACAGGAGATGACTAAAAATAGCAAATTCACAGAGATAGAAATCAGACTAGAGATTACTGTGGCATGTGTGGTGGGGAAATGGGGAGTGGTTGTAAAACAAAAAAACATCAAATCCTGTCTGTGACTTTTTTATGCTGTACTTTGAACAGTAGTCCTTAATTCCAATAAGGTTGACAGGATCAATATTTTTATTAATTAGTTTCATTGCTCTGGTTACAACTTTTAACAAATTACCCCAATAATTAGTGAATTTAAATTACAACTACTTAATTTTGCTCTCAGATTCTGTATGTTAAGAATTTGGGGAAGACTCAGCTGGACAATTCTCTCTTGTCTTAGTTCTCTTTTGATAAGTGTTCCTGTTTCAACCATTTCCTTAATCAAATCAGTGATCTTATGTTGACTCCCCAGATACCTAAATAACTAATGTTTACTAAACCATAGTGCTAGGATGATTCCAAAGTTTCTCATTTTGCTTGTTCGGTTAAAACCATGCAAAGGCTGTCCTTGGTCAACAGTCCAATTGGGAATGATAAAGGCATAGAGCCTAGTTGGCACATAATATACAATAGCAATTATACATATAGGTAATGGGGATATAAGCACAAAATATTTTTTCCAGATACAATTTCCAATCTGAAGTTCAAGAATGATCTTAGTCTACTCTGCTACAGCATCTCCAAATCCTGGATTTGTCATAAAGCCCTCTCTATCCACAAAGGAAGTCACTTAAAATTGACTACCAGTTTCTAGCAATCTTGAAATATTTGTGTCCCACCTATAGGCCATTTCATCCAAAACATTACATAAGACTTTGGATCCTCTGCATGGGAAAGAATGGGAAGGTGAGCATGCCCAGCTCCTTTAGTCAAACGATTTGAGTTCTATGGTTTTAAATGATGGGTAGATTCAGCCCATGTTCATGTTCTCCATTATAAATTATAAACCTCTTGATTGGATTTATATTTTCCCAAGCTAATATTTATGGATTTAATTTGACAGCGTCCTTTAAAGCCAGTTTTATTTTTGTTGTTGTTTTTTGTTTTTTAAAGCCAGTTTTTTACCCTCTAAATATCAACAATGCCCTCTCAAATCTCTGATGGTAATCCCTCAATTTCCTCATTTTAATTGCATTTTGAAAAGTCATCTAAAAGTTACACACTGTCTTTTAAACACATTTTCTTCTTAGTGCCATTTTTCTTTCATTAAATATATTTATTTTTAATTCTGTTAAAATATACATAAAATAAATGTCATTTTAGCTATTTTAAGTGGACAATCATTTGATGTTAAATATCTTGACAATACTTTCACCACCATTTATTTCCAGAGTATAATTATATTAATCCTTCCCGAAAATTTAGCCCTAAGTTTTGTTGTGTAAACTAGCAGATCAGTTATTACCTTCTGAATATTTTACTTTCCACTCCCAGAGTGAGATTACATATACTGCAAAAAATTGTGGAGTCCCTCATATCAGGGTATGTGTTCACAGCATTAAATTAGACATGTTTCTCTAATTGTAAAATCAACTTTCTTGGAGTTGCCTGCCACCATAACATTGCTACAAATTTAGAAATGGTATTTCATTTCCTAGTCAATGAAAAAGTAGGCATGTGCCTCTTTCAGGATAAGTGTGCCAAATCCTTGTCTTTACCCATTACAAGCCAGTTGTCATACCTTTCAGAAAAATTGGCTCATGAAAGTTTGTAGGCACTAGGGAATCAGTATCAATCCAATGATCCTTTTCATTTATCTGTATCTAGAATCGGCAATGTGCCACCTAGCTCTTTTTTCAGAAAATGTTTGCATCACAAGGTTATCAGACATCTGCTCACATTTGTTGGTAAAGTGTTCCTGTGTTTTCATAAAATATCTTTAGGATTCTGTGGTTACCTGGCTGTAGCAGTAGGTTCCTTTGTAGACTTCCAGGAGATCAATGGCGAGTTACTTTGCATCCGAATATAATAATGTTTACCCAGATGGCCATGGAAACTTGAGAAAGATTCTATTTCTTTACTCCTTCATTCATTTTCTTCTATTTCCTGCTTTATAGTTTTAGTTTTCAACAATTTTGCTATTAAGAGGCAGAGGATAGCATTGTTTTGCTAAGTTTTCCTGTGCTTGACATTCTTTGTCTATCCACTTAGCCAATTTCCCTTGGTTTGGATTTAGGGCTTCTTAGGCTTTTCATTTGGGTAAATACATATGTATAAATCAATAACAAATATTCATTTTCTGGCTACTTGACAACATACATTCATGAATTTCCAAATTATTTATAATAAGCAAAACATGTTTTAGAGAAAAATTCCTGGTTGATAAAATTCCTGCTGATAAAACAATCCTATGTGGTTTGGTAGAGTCAACATTTTTTGGGCATCACTGAGAAAAAGGAAAATCATTACAGACCTACTTCACTAATTGATACAGATGCATAAAGATATAGAATTATTATATTTCTCTAATTATTTAAACTTTATTTACCATGTCTTAACTATATCATGATAATTTTTCTTAGTCATTTAATTCTGATATTAATACAGGCACCCTGCTTCCTTTTCATCAATATTTCCCAAATGTCTTATTCTTTATCTTTCAATTTTTTCATGTCATCTTAGATTCTGAAAATATTTGTCCATATTTATTTCACAATATAAATACTTTGCTTCATATATCTGAAATTCTTGTTGACATAAATCTATATTTCTTTTTCTTCAGACTCTATATGATTTGGTTCCTTGCCTACTTAATGGTATACATGTAATTATATTTTTTCCTAAAATTTTAGGAATCCTTAGTTTATTTCAGTAAACAGATTAACTGCCCATAATTATATTGTGAGAATATATACATTTGCTTTACCTGAGTAATAGGTATAATATCTGTGTTTCTACCAGCATCTCCAATTCAGCTCTGTCAGACATATCTTTCATTCCATACTACTTTTGGTTTTACTGCCAAGATTTCTCCACAAAATGTGCCTCTGTTTGCTTTTTCAATTTGTTTTGTTGGCTTTGAGGATCTTATTTCTTTCTACAGTACAGCAATATTTTGAAATGTATTGTTCAAGCAAGTTACAATGAGAGTGTAATAAGAGCATTATTTTGGAAATTCATTCCCACATACTATTAGTAGCAACATACTTCTCCATAGTACCAACATCTGCCCCTGACCATTTTGAGGATGTTCATTAAGTACCTTTTAAAAATTACTCACTGGTTTCTTAAATTATTTCTATTAAGCAAGTATAGTTAAAGAAGTTCTTCTATATAGATTTTATTTTCCCAGTTGAACTCTTAGTTTCTGGAGAATTTCTTCCTTTAGCTAGTCATGTATACCCAAAGGTAAGAGGAACAATTGAAAGAAGAATATTCCTCAAGGCAAGGCATTGTAATTTAATACCCTTTCTATTAACCTCTTATGCAATGCCATTGTAAGTTCCCCATGAGGCAATCTGCCTGCAAAGAACATCCCAGGATGCTACACTTTCAAAAAGCTTTTAGCCTTGACGTTAATGAGCAGGTAAGAAGGAATATCAGAAAGAAGGAATATGCAGTGGTCATCCAAATCTCTTCATGTACTCTTATTTTATCCACAACCTAAAGATTCCTAATGACTTCAGGGGTAGAGCTGGGTTGGCCTGTGTTGATATGTCCATGCCTGGACAGTTCTGAAGAGAGAAAAACATGAACATGTTAACATCGCTTTCCCCAAATAGTTTATCTTATTTTTTCAAAAGATTTATTTATTCATTTATTTACTTTTTCTATTTTAATGCCCCCCCTCCCCATTTGCTGTTTTGTGTCTATTCACTGCATTCACGGGGCAATTCTCTTTTGTCTGTTTCCTGCCTTCTTATCCTTCTCCTCCAGTCTTCACCAGGATTCTATCCTGGGGACCTCCGATGTGGAAGAGAGGCATTCTGCCACCTGTGCCACCTCAGTTCCTGTTTTTTCTGCGTTTCTCATCTTGGCTCTCCTCTATGTCTCTCTCCTGTTATGTCATCATCTTGCTGCATGGCTCAGCAGGGCCTGGCATGGCTGCACGTGGATCCTGGCAGCACTCCCATGTGTGGGACCTGGCAGCAGGCGTGCCTTCTATATATTTTTTTAAATTTTACTGGGAGGTCCTGGGGATTGAACTCAGGTCCCTCCATATGGCAGATGGATGCCCAACCATTTGAGCCACATTTGCTCCCCACTCCCAAATAGTTTCTTATTATAATCTAATCCCTCTTAAAACACTGGGCTACCATTGCTTCCCACACCAAGACACAACTTCTTTCTGTCTAGGCAGGTTTCCTCAGCTATTTATATGATTGTTTTGTTTTTAATGTATCATCTATCTATTATTTATCTATATCTGTCTGTCTATCTATCTGTCTATCATCTATCTGTCATCTGATCTATCATCGATCTATCTATCATAGCTAACATCAATCTATCTATTTACATACCTACCTAACATTTATCACTTTTTTTTCTATTATTTTAAATTATTGATTTCATCCAGATCCATTGCTTAGAATAGTACCAGTTCAAGCATCCTGTCATCCTAGTCTTTTTGGAAAAGGACTTTTCCCTTTAAAATTTTTTTAACCCTTTGATGATATCTATTTCTTTAAATGTTTTAAATAAATTTACTATTTTCTGCATTCTAACTTTTGGAAATGTGCTTTCTCATCATGTTTTGCAAATGAACAGTTAATTCACATTTAAGAAACTCTGTAATAATGTGAGAAGGCTTTGTTGAGAATGCATGTATATGTAGAAGTTTTTACTTTGTTTCTCTCAGGGGTCCTACAGTTCTACCAATGCTTACAACTTTAGATAGTTTCTTAGGTTGAAATCACCTAGTTGGGCAGGCAGCAAAATCCAAACTTCAATGCATGTGAGCCCAAGTCTGTGGTTACTGCCGTCAGGGGAAGATTTTTTTTTACTATCAAGATTCTGGGTCATGATGTGAACTCTCTTTTTCTTTTTAATATTTTACTTTTAAAGAAACTTTGGATTACATGAATGCTACATCAAACATATAGGGCATACCTATATACCCCCACCACTCCCCCTCCCAAACTTTCCCCCTTTAACAACATCTTTAATTATTGTGGTATATTTGTTACAACTGATGAACACATATTGAAGCATTGCTACTAACCATGTTATATAGTTTACATTATACTTTACACTTTGCATGTCACAATTTTATAGGTTTTGACAAAATGTATAATTGCCTCTATCCATCATTGCAATGTCATACAGGACAATTCCAATGTTCCCAAAACGCCTCATGTTATACTGATTCTTCCCTTTCCCTCCCTTCATAGCCTCTCAAGACCACTGACTTTATTTCAATGACAAAAGTTCTTCCATTGTTAGAATAATAATAAGTCTATTTTATTCCATAGTTTCATTCTCCCCTTATGTTTGTTCATTCCTCATTGTTGAGAATTTTGGGATCGTGATACCTACTGTTTCTGATTGAGATGGGGCTTGGATCTTCTGGCAGTTTAAGATTATTTATGAATTCCAAAAGGAGAGAATATGTTTGTAAACTGGTCTGTTCCTCTGGGTGTAATCCCCTTTAATTGTATTAGGTTCAGCTGAGATGTCTTTGATTAAATTATGTTAAGATTAAGACTTTGATTCAACCATGTCAGTAGGATATAATGCAGGGTTGATTCCCTGCCCCCTTAGTGGGCTATATAAATGGACACTGTCTCAAGAAAACATGGAGAAGAAGGCACAGGAAGAAAGAGAGCCCCATAAACACAGAAGAGTAGAGAACTTGGTCATTTTGACCCTGCCAGGGGACAGAAAGGAGAAGGCTCATACAACTAAAGCTCCTGTGAGTGCTGGACCATTCGCCTGATAGTTTGCAGCTGAAGAAATCAGAGGCCTGAGCAGCTGAGAATGCCTGAAAGAAATGAGCCCTCTATCCTGCAGGTGAGATACGAGGAAGCTGGGCCCATGAAGCCTTAAGAGGAAGAAGGAAAGTGAGACCAGGCAGAGGTCAACTGCCATCTTGCTTCAATATGTGGCAACAGAATTTGGTGAGGAAGTAAACTTGAGTTGGACTCTTCAGGGCCTTGTAACTGTGAGTTTCTACCTCAAATAAATACCCTCATAAAAGCCAACAGATTTCTGGAATGTTGGATGACTAACACAGATCCTATGTGGCAGATGAATGCAACCATCTTGCTTGCAGTTGTAGATACTCTGTTTTTTGGTATAGACGTTTTCCATCATCATCCTTTTGTTAGTTGTCCTAGGTGAGTCCATTGAATTGGAGAGTAGGTGTTGCAACTCTGCTAAGATTCAGGGCTCAACCAGCATATTAACATACTAAAGATGTAAATCTTTGTGACATATATTTAATGAGCATAATGCTCACTATTGGTTCAAACAAAAGACAGAAGAGCTCTGTGTAGGGAAATTATAAATGAATCTAACTCTGTTACACTGGGGCACATATATTCCGAAGTAAGACCCACTGACAGGGTACAGATTCCTGAGATTGTCTGCCCTGCCTATAGTGAGTATCTAGATGTTCTAGACCTTTCAGGAGCCCCACTGTGGCACTGTTAACTGTGGCAGTCAATGAAAGCCTGCATAGCTGTGCATATGCATAACCTCTGTAATGACATCCCAAGGCACTTTGAAATCTTTTAGCCATAAAAATTCATTTCTATTTACTATTTCCCCCTTTTCATCAAGGTCTTTTTCTAAATGCACCACAAGTTGATGCTTGAAATAATCCCTTTTTGCCAGGGAGGCCCATTCCTGGGAGTCATGTCCCACACTGGGAGGAAGACAGTACATTTATATGGTCTGTCATCTTTCTCTAGGCACTGCCCATGTACTCATGGGATTCTTGCTAGTCACTGTAGCAGGACTTCCCAGGATGGGAATTCAAGATTCTTTGGGCTGTTATATGGGTCTCCATTCACCAAGATAATGGCCCATGACCACTTGAACATATTCATATGCCATAAAGACATGCCCCAGGTGCACCCCTCCCTACATATTCCCCCTCACTGACACCCCACATCTGTGATCTTCCTCTGCCACAGTTGTGGCCTTTCTGTGATCCAAAACTTCTGAAAAAATAAAACCAAAATGTATACATTTAGAAATAAAAATAAAATAATAATAATAATAAATGACAAATAAAATATAAAAAAATAATGTTTTTCATTATGTCTTTCATCACCATAAGATCTGTTATCTTTTATATAAAGAGAAAATTTCTTCTGTATGTTCCCCAAGTTTCTTATTTTTTTTTAACATTATCATCAAAGAAGCTTTATGTTTTAGAAAATTCACATAGAAGATATAGGAACTTCCCATTTACCCCACACCTTCCTCTGTAACCCTCTCCCCTATTCATAGCATTTTAAATGTTTATGGTACATTTGTTAAAATTGATGCGCAAATATTGAAGCATTGCTACTAACCATGGTCAATAGCTTACATTATGGTTTACATTTTGCACCATACACTTTTACAGTTTTTGACAGAATTTAAAATGACCTGTGTCTGTCATTTAAAGACCATGCAGAACAATTCCAATGCCCTAATAGTGCCTTATGTTCCCACCTCTCCTCTTGGAACCTATGGTAACTCTTAAGTTTTAATTTTTGAAGAATAAGGTTCATAGTTACATGCAGAAATATTGAAGGCTTTACATATTGGTCTGTTTTCTTTTCTTAGGCACTGCCTATGTTCTTGAAATGATTCTTGCCCCTCTAAATGAGAACATAGCAGGACTCCCAAGTATGGGAGTTTGATATTTTCTTGTTTATTGTGTAGGTCTCCACCCAATGAGATAGCACACTATGATAAGTTGAACACTTTCATATTCCACAGAAGTGTAGGCCAGGTATGCCTTGTCCTGCATATCCTGCAACTGCCAATGCCCTGCACAAAAAATCTTCCCATACCATTTTTGCCAAAAGAATATACCCATCATTGTAGTTTTAACTACAGACTTACAAATCCCCAGAATTCACCTTTCTTTTCTTCAACCCTCTACACATTTCCATGGATAGTCCAACCAAACCCCCAAAACTTACTCCCCCACATTCCAACACTGTCAAACCCAATCACATCACTGCACCACTATTACCCTCATTCACTGTCCAACCACCCTCTTTCCACGTTATCATAGATTTTTGCCATATTGAGCATTGGCTCAGCAACCTCTATTCCCTTTTTATCTCCTGATAACCTATCTTCCAGACTTTTGCTCTGTGATTGTACACAATTTGCTTAAGTCATATCAATAAGGTCATCGAGTATTTGTCCTTCAATGAATGACTTACTACACTCAACATAATGATTTCAAGATTCATCAATGTTGTCCCATGCTTCAACACTTCTTTCCTTTTTATACCTCTGTAATATTCCATTGTATGCATTTGCGACATTTTGTTTATCCATTCATTTGTTGATGGATACTTGGGTTGCTTCCAACTTTTAGCAATAGAGAATAATGTCACTTTGAACATTGGTGTGCATATATCTGTTCATGTCTTTGATTCCAGTTCTTCTGGGTATATACCCAGAAGTGGGAATGCTGGATCATATTACAGTTCTATGGTTAGCTTCCTGAGGAACCACCAAACTGTCTTCCACAATGGCTGTACCATTCTACATTCCTACCAGCAGTTGATAAGTGTTCTCTTCCCTCCACATCATCTCCAATATTTGTAGTTCTCTGCTTTTTAAATAGCTGTCAGTCTAATAAGTGTAAGATGATATCTAATTGTAGTTTTGATTTGCATTTCCATAATAGCTAATGCTGTTGAGCATCTTTTCATGTGCTTTTAAGCTATTTGTATTTCTTCTTTGAAGATGTATCTATTCAAATTTCTTGCCATATTTTAAATGGGTTGCTTTTCTTTCTCTTTTTGAGATATTGAATTTCTTTTTATATGCTGACCAGTCACAAGCAATGAGATTGAAGTAGTCACCAAAAATCTCCCAATTAAGAAGAGGCCAGGACCAGTTGTCTTCACAGATGAATTCTGCCAATCATTCCAGAAAGAACTAACACCAATCCTGTTTAAATTCTTCTAAAAAATAGAAGTTTAGACATCATTGCCAAACTCCTACAATGATGCCTACATCACCCTAACACCAAAGCCACATAAAGACACCACAAGAAAAGAAAACTACAGACTAATTTCTTTAATGATCCTGGATGCTAAAATCCTCAACAAAATACTTGATAATTGTATTCAACAACACAACAAATGAATTATATACTACGACAAAGTGGGTTTCATCCCTGGTATGCAAAGATGATTCAACATAATAAAATCAATCAATGTAATACACCACATTAACAGATCCAAAGAAAAAAAATCACATGATCATCTCTTTTGATGCAGAAAAAGCATTTGACAAAATACAGCATCCTTTCTTGATAAAAACACTTCAAAATACAGGAATAGAAGGAAATTTCCTCAACATATAAAGGATATGTATGTAAAATCCACAGCCAACATCATATTCAATGGTGAAATGTTAAGGTTTTGCCTCTAGGATTTGGAACAAGTCAAGGATGCCTCCTGTCACTGCTTTTATTTAACATTCTGTTAGAAGTACTTGTTTGAACACTTAGGCAAGAAAATGAAAAAAGCATCCAAATTAGAAAGGAAGAAGTAGAAATTTCACTATTTGCAGATGACATGATCCTATACAAAAAATCCTGAGAAATCTGCAACAAAGCTTCTAGAGCAGCTAAATAAGTTCAATGAAGTGGCAGGATATAAGTTCAACATGGAAAATCAGTCGCATTTTTGTACACCAATAATGAGCAATCTGAGGAGGAAATAAAAAAATCCGGTTACAATAGCAACTAAAAGAATCAAATACTTAGGAATAAACTTAACTAAAGATGTAAAGGACTTGTACTCAGAAAACTACAAAACATTGTTCAAGGAAATCAAGGAAGAACTAAACAAATGGAAGAATATTCCATGTTCATGGATTAGAAGACTAAGCATTATTAAGAGTCGGTCCTACAAAAATTGGCTTACAGATTTAACACAATCTCCATAAAAATTTCAACAGAATGTTTTACTGAATTGGAAAAGTCAATGATGGAATTTATTTGGAAGGACAAGTGACCCTGAATAGCCAAAATACATATTTTAAAAGCAAAACAAAATTGTAGAAATCATGCTACCTGACTTTAAAGCATACTACAAAGCTACAGTGGTCAAAACTGCATGGCATTGGAACAAGGATAGATCTACTGATCAAGGGAACCAAATTGATAATTCTGATGTAGATCCTTGTATATATGGTCAACTGATAATTGACAAGGCCACCAATCCCGTTCTCCTGGGACAGAAGGGCCTTTTCAACAAATGGTGCTTGGAGAACTGGATATGCATATCCAAAAGAATGAGAGGGTCACCATCTCATGCCCTATTAAAAAATTAACTCAAGATGGATCAAAGACCTAAATATAAGAGACAAGACCACAAAGCTCCTAGAAGATAATGTAGGGAAACAACCATGAGAAATTATAGTAGGAAATGATTTTATAAATTTTACAACCAAAGTGTGAGCAATGAAAGATAAAATTGATAAATGGGACCTCCTTAAAATTAAAAACATTTTTGCTTCAAAGGAGTTTGTAAAGAAAGTGAAAATGCAGCCTACTCAATGGTAGAAAACATTTGGTAGACATTTATCCACGCATATATAAAGTGAATGTTTACAATTTTGCTGATAAGCAGACAATTTAGTTAGTGCTTTCAGTGAGAATGCCAGCTTTTCAAAGGTTACAGGATTTATGTGTTTGTTTCAATAGAATTTATCATGAGTCCAAAGCTTGAGAACTTTTTTGAACATATTGGATTTGACATGTTCAGTTATAAAGTTTTGCAAATCCCCAAGGAAGTTATGTTATCAATGTCAGTTTTTACTTCTGGGTTTCTCTTTTACATTTTGAACCCAATGTCAATTTAATTTCTATTTTATGAGTTAATGTACATATTTTATAGTCTTTTAGATTTATATCTAGTATTTCAAGGAATTCTTTTCTCAGATTTTTTAAAAAGAGGAATGCACGTTCTTAATCTTGCTAGAAGTGGAAGTCCAACAATATTTCTTGTTTAGTTTAATAACCCCTATCTTCCTAATACCTAACATAATGCCTAATTTGTCTTTGTCCTTCAAGCAATATTTATTAAAAAAAAGAAAATATTGAAACTAAATATAATATGATAGACATGTTGTATAGAATTGCAGATTTAGATTACTAAAAAAAGTGTTTGGGTTTTGGTGGTGTGTTGTTGCTACATAAGAAGGTTTAGAAAGAATAACCTATTATCAAGATGTATTCCATTTATGTATTTCTGCCTTACAAAGGGTATCTGAGTTCACATTATATTTTAATTGAATTCTATTCCATTCATACAAAATATTTACAAACAAAGTCTTAATACTTTCTCATACTTTACTCAAATTTTCCCCCATTTCTTTGAAGTTTTGTTTTTTTGTATTAAACACCTTAGAGGAAAACAGTCCCATGGGGATACCTTGAGAATGTCTCTGAAGAAATCAGAACACAATCAAAAATACAATTTGTTGTTGTGATTATGCTAGTTTAATCAACCTCTGAAATATAGGTACTCTGGATTCATTACAGAAGAATTTATATATATATATTAGTCCCTTCCTTCAAATTTGTCCTCCTTGACAAAATAACTAAAGATGTGAAACTATATTTTGTTTGTTTCCATCATGTGTTGTATTTAAGTCTAAATTTTAAATTATTGCAACCTGGAATCATCTTCTGTTATGTCCTATTTGAATGCTGATCTTTCAGAATGTGAGAAATATATTAACTTTTAGTGTTTCTGAGGGGAATGTAAGAAACCATGGATGTGGATATGAGCTTTCTAAGTAATCTGAAACCCTAAACATTTTTTCATTTTTTGGCAAGTAACTCTAATTCCTTTTATTTTCTTCCTAATTCTTTAAATTTTCTCATATTTCTATTCCATTCTGCAGATTAATAAAATTTTTAAATATGATGGAATACTATCAGTGTTTTCAATCTTGAAGTTGACCTTAGCCAAATCCTTATCTTATTTTTCAGTTCTCTTTCATGATTGCCATCAAATTTTTCTGACAATTATAAAATTTATATTGTGATATTTAATATAATTTAATTTCTAATTCCTTTTGAGCACACTATTTCTGAAATTATAATTTTCAAACAAATTCATATTAATAAGAGCTTATTTTTCATTTAGATAAAAACTCAACTAAATAAGTTGAATACATTATCAAAATTGTCAAGCCTATTGGCAATCTCTAAAGAGCATGCAAGAAATCCCAATATATAAATTTTTATATTATATATTATCTCACATTAAACAAGGCAAATTCTCAATCACTTGAAATAGCAATTTGATGGCTTAAACTAATTCTACCAATAATGGTAATTGATAAATTTACAGTGCTGAAACATTATGGAAATGCTCTGAAATTGAAACATATTGATTACAAAGTTTTCAAACTTATAGAAATCTCTTTGAACCAGAAGACATCAAAACATCACTGTTCTACTTAATGCTTACTTTATAGTCAAAGCAACAGTAAATTCTTTGTTGGAATTATTTTCTTCAATCCTTACAGCAATCTTGGGGATATAAATATAATTATATCCTGGATCTAAGAATTTAAATAAATTTTAGAACTAAATAAAGGCAGATTTTGGCTGTATTAAGATTTGGCTCATGTCTAATGTTGTTCTACACAATCCCTATTGTGGAACTTGAACTGTTTTAATTCAAATAAATAAGTAATATACAATATAGATATGGTAAGTTGATCATTATTTATATGTCATCATTTCTAAAATTATATCCCAATTTAATAGCAGACAAGGGAAAAAGAGAGTTGATTCTTAAGAAAATATAGCCCACTTTGAATATAAGGTATAGGTAACCAAACAGCCCATAGAAATTATGGTTTTAGAAAGCCTTAACTTGTCTAATGTATGGGTTATAGGGTAAAGAATATGAAAAAATGTCAGAGAAGAATTAGTTCAGCTTAACTGTCTGAATTTTTTTGCAGTCTCAGTAAAAACAGGAAAACTCTCTCTGGTTCAGATATGCAAGATATGGCTTCTGTGTCCTCAGTCTCAGAGTTAGTGACTTTTCAGGGCTGCTCTTCTACACAGGCATGTGGAAGATTTCCCTGAAGCCAGAGCCCAGACAATTTTCTAATTGTATCATGGAAGAGACAGGTTTGTTGTCATGATTTTCAGAGTTAGGTGATGCCCTAAATGCCTCCCATGGTTCCAAAAACCAGTGTCCTTGGTAGACTATCTCTGTCGGTACCTGTGGTCACTGTGGTCTCTATAATAAAGCATTTGTAGATCAATTCCACATCTAACTTCAAGACAAAGATAATTTAGAGACACAATAATTTCATATTCAAAAGAGATCAGAAAAGACCTTCATTGAACAACAATTTAATTTTGCAACTATATATTATATATACTCCTATTGCTTTCAACTGTCCTTAGTGTTTTTCTTAGTGTTGGTATGAATTCTTTATTAAGGTAGGCACTTTAGACACAGACTGAAGCTGTGAAAAACAATCTGTGTTCTTACCTATTCGTTTCTACAGAATATAACCAGATAAAACATCATCACTGGAAAAAAAATAAAGATCATCTAGTTCACCTGCTACTTTTATTGTTTACATAACTCAGATTCAAAGAAAGAATATTATTTATCCAATGGTGAAAAGTATTCATTCTCTACATTTGATGTTAATACATATTTTCTATGTTCCTCTAATAAATTATAATCCCTGCATCTTCTTTCACAACAGATTTTGTGAAAGCCAACCAATGACTAAAGAGAATTTCACAGTTGTTACTGAGTTTATTCATTTGGGGTTGACAGATCTTGCTGAATTCAAAGCTATGCTTTTTGTGCTGTTCTTGGTGATTTATTTTATTACTTGGGGGTAATCTGTGCATGATTTTCCTAATCCAGGTCACTCCCAAGCTCCACACACCCATGTATTTTTTTCCTCAGCTGCCTATCATTTGTAGATGCCTGCTATTCATCTGCAATTGCATCCAAAATGCTGATCAACCTCCTGGTTGTCAAGGGAACCATTTCTTTCCCTACTTGCATGGTGCAGCATTTGTGTTTTGGGGTGTTTGACACCACAGAAGGTTTCTTGCTCTTGGTAATGGGATATGACTGCTCTGTGGCCATTGTGAATCCTTTACACTTCAGTCATGTCCAAGAGAAAGTGT
The DNA here is from genome assembly GCA_029593785.1 of Cabassous unicinctus. Taxonomy (NCBI): domain Eukaryota; kingdom Metazoa; phylum Chordata; class Mammalia; order Cingulata; family Chlamyphoridae; genus Cabassous; species Cabassous unicinctus. The sequence goes on along the minus strand of JAQZBX010004134.1, from coordinate 14,477 downwards.
GTAGTGCTGGCCATTGGGTCATGGGTATGTGGAATAATTAACTCATTTATACACACCACAAGTTTATGGAGATTGTCCTTCTGTGGACCGAATGCTCTCAAGCATTTCTTCTGTGATATTCCCTTACTGCTAAAGCTGTCATGTTCTGATTCTTCCATGAATAAACTGTTGCTGTTAATCTTCTCTGGAGTCATTGACATGGCCATGTTCTTGATTGTGATCATTTCCTATATGTACATTGTTTTTGCTATTCTGAGGATCTGCTCAGCAGCAGACAGACAAAAAGCTTTCTCCACCTGTGCCTCTCATCTGACTGCTGTGACCATATTCTATGGTACCCAAAGATTTAGTTACATTCAGCCAAGCTCCCAGTATTCAATAGAACAGGAGAAGGTGGTCTCTGTTTTCTATACACTGGTGATTCCCATGTTAAATCCCTTGATTTACAGTTTGAGAAACAAAGATGTGAAGGAGGCTGTGAAAAAGGCCACAGAAATGAAACATTTTTTTCTGTTGACTTTTAGTCACTATTTATCCTAAAACATTCAGCCAGTTAGTTTTCATTTATTAATAATCAGAAAAATTTCATGAATGCTAATGCTTTTAGCAATTGTACAATTCCTTTCCTTCTATACACTTAATTGACATATGAGGAAACAGGCCTGAAATAGAAAGTCATGTAATTTGGATGGCTGTATCATTAAAAACATAGCCTATCACCCAACTTTTCTGATGTTCTAGGCTATTAATCTTTGAATCAATATAAAATACAAAAGTGCAATATTATATATATATATATATATATATCACTGTTATTTAGAGAAAAAAAATGTATATATATGGTTTTCCTTTAAGGACATAAAGAAATAGAATGCTTCCTAAGGGGTGTAAAAGATCCTTAAATTGCAAGAAATAGATATAATTTCAAAGCTGGAATATTCTACATTTTTAAGTTTGAAATTTATTTTACATATTCTAAAGAGTGAAGGACCCCCATACAAATAAAAGTAAAGCTTGTTCCAATTTGTGTTTTCAAAATTTTGTTTTTTTTATTAGCATTTTTATTCCTTTTTCTAGGCTTTAATTTCTTTATTTCTGTAGGGAGAGGATTTCCATATAATTACTTCTGAGACTGTAAAAGGAGCCCCATATAATTTCCTCCTAAAATTTTAAAGTTTTACGTACGTGTATAGGATGACTCAAAGTGTAATTTTGGAGTATTTAAAATTTAAAACTCATCCCATTTATCCATTAAAGAATCTCCTTTCACTTCATTCATGATTGAAAAACAAAATGACAAGATGTTTCACATTCAAGAAACTTTCCTTTTATATGATTCCCATTGCATTCACTTCAAACAAGATTATGAAGACTAACATATATTTATTTAATTAGTCTTTAATTGTTAATTTTGTGATTCTATTTTTCCATTAATGCCTTTACAATTAACAAAAATGTTGTGGGAAATATATTTACGTTACTATTAAATTAATTGGCATTAAATTCATTTTTCTTTGTTTTTAAAGCTCTATTTGTTACTGAGATTAGAGGAGGCTACCTGAAACACTTAAAGCCTATTTGATGGTTTAAAAATATTCAAGTATCTTTATCATTGCTAGTTCGTAGCTGACTGTTCAGGTATATTCAACTTGTAAAGCAAAACTCTAGATTTAAAACAGGAAAAAAATTCCAGACAAATGGATATCTACTTTTAGATAAAAACCTGTATGCAGACGTTCATAGCTTAAACAAACAAACAAATCCAGACTTGAAATGAAGAATTGAAAGTATATCTATCCCTTTGCAGGTGAAATTATCTCATACATAGAAAACGCTATGGAATCCACCCAAAGTCCATTGGAATAAATAAACAAGTGTGTTAACATTATAGGATACAAGATTAATGTACAAAAATTGTTTCATATCTATGCAGCAGAAATGAACAGACAAAAAAGGAAATTCAGAAAATAATTTTATTTATGACAAATGCCATTTTTGACTCTCAAAATGAATAAAATATTTTAGAATAACTTTGGCCAAAAAAGTGCTAATTTGTACTCTGAGAACTATAAAACATAAATGAAATAAATTCAGTAAAATCTAAATAAATGGGAACTAACATCGAGTTTATGAATCAGTGTACTAAATATGCCTAAAATGGCAGCTCTTCCAAATTGTTCTACAGATTTGAGCCAATCTCTATCAAAATCCGTGTTAGCTTCTATGGCAGTTTGAGACCCTTTGATTACATCAAATTCAGCTGATGGGCTTTCGATTAGATTACTTGATAAGTTCCCTTTAGGGTTTTTGATTGGACTATTTCAGTGAGGCTTAACACAGGTTGAGTTTCTGTTCCCTTTCTGGATCTGATATAAACAGACACACAGATGAACAGACCCAGGAAAAAGGAACTGCCATGTTTGATTCTGCCATGTAACACAAAAGACTCCAGCTTTATCCACTGAAGTCAATTATGGTCAATTGTTTTAATAGGAATCCAAGAGAATTCAATGAAATAAGAATTTTCTTTTCAACAAATGGTGCTGAAACAACTGAATATTTACATGAAAAAGAATGAAGTTGGACCCATATTTCTCATCATATACAAAAATCAACTCAAATTGAATAAAAAAAAAAAAGACCTAAATGTCAAAGCTACAACTTGAAAAATATTTGAAAAAAACACAATCTTAAACTGTGACCTTTCTTTAGGCAATGGTTTCTTAGTAGGACGGCAAAAGCACAATCAAGAAATCAAAAGTAAATTTGATATAATAAATTCCTTTTAAAAATTGCTTCAAAAGACACCAACAAGAAAGTAAAAAGACTACCCCCATAATGGGACGAAGTATTTACTAATCATTTGTTTGATAATGGATTTTGTATCTAGACTATATAAACAATAATAAAAATATGGTAGAGAACATGCAAAACACAGGCTGCCACCTTTCCCTGCAACTCACAAATAAAATTATGTCCTTGGGGTTGTGTAATTCTGGCTCCTAGGACAGGTTGGAGAATGTGGGTTGACTCCCTTCTTGGGAGTACCTTGAGGTAAAATACATCACCTAGCAGCTAGTAGCCATCTACTGGGATATCCCTTCTCCCTTTGCCCTGAGTATATATAAACCTTCACTGGAGACAGTCTGGTTAAGCATGTGAGTTTTACAACACCCAGGTCTCCTCTGCTGGTATATCTGTTCCTGGCAAGGAGGGCACTATGACAAGAAGTCTGCATAGAACAGCTCCCTGCATATGCTGCAGATTGAGACCAGCTGACCTTGAGGGAATAACACCCACTATTGAAGCTGATCCTGCTTTGTCTATATGAGTAAACATAATTCCATCCAGAACCTGTGTGATTTGTACTTTTGCTGGTGACCTTGACACCTGCAAAGCCTGTAGTAGGTTGGGACCTGAAGACTGCTGCTCCTGGTGGCAGGTGCGGTTATGCTCTTTGCTACACTCCATGCAGTGAGTCCCCTCCCCTGGAAGTGGTAATAGATTTCTTTCTTTCTGAATGACAGTTTGGAGCAGCAAGCAGTGTTCTGACAAAAAGAGAAATAAACTAATTTAAAAATGAGCAAAGCATGGATGTATATTTCTCCAAATAAAATATATGTGACCAATAAGCAGATGAAATGATATTCAACATTATTTTTCATCAGGGAGACACAAATGAAACTACAATACCACCTCTTGTCTCCTAAGATGACAAAAATCATAAAGAGAGAAAATAAGTGTTGGCAAGGATGTAGAGAAATTGAAACGGTCATAGACTGCTAGTAGATATGTAAACGTGTTTGACCACTTTAGAAAACCATCTGGCAGTTCTTCCAAAAATTAAACATAAAGTTACTATATGTCCCACTAATTTTACTCCTAGGTATATACCCAAGAGAAATGAAAATATATGTCCATGTAAAAACTTGTCCACAAATATCCATAGCAATATTAGTTATAGTAATCACAAAATGGAGACAACTCAAATGTCCATCAGCTGATATTAGTGGATAAGCAAAAGGTGATATATCCTGATGACAGAATATTATTAGGAAAAAAAAATGGAGTGTGATAATTAATATCATATGGTTGAAACCAGGCAAAATCAGACTAAGTGAACAAAGCCACCATACTTTATGGATATGAATCTCCAGAAAGTCAAATCCATAGAATAAAGAAAGATATTTGGTTGTCTAGATCTGATGGAGGAGGTTGTAGATTGCCTGCTAATGTGGATAGGGTTCTTTAAAAGGGGCAGTAAAAATGTTTTAAAATTGTGGTAATGGTTGTACAACAGTGTGAATATACAAAAAAAAAAACACAAAAAAACACAAAACCTTGAATTTTATACTACAAGTGGGTGTATTATAAGGTCTTTGAATTTTTCCTCAATAAATAGCTATAAAAATAGAACTAACAAGAAAAAATGTCAATTTAGCTATATCTAGACCATATTTCAAGAGATTAATCTATGTACAATACACTCTGCAAAGGCAGAAACCATGGTCATTCATGTAAGTATTATATTTCTTTATGAATAGAAAAATACATGAAAATTTAACAACCTCACAAAGATAAAACCTTTAAAAAGTCTTTGTATTTTTTTTCTTCTAAATCACTTATTTTAAAAATAAGCCCATAAATATAATGGAATCAATGATGGATTTAATTGCCAAGGAATTCCACAAAGAAGTGAATTTTAAAAATACCAACATTTTCTATCACAGAATACAATCTGAATTTTTACTTTGCCTACTCTAGGTTTGACTGATTTCTTTGCTCTGAGTGTTAAACCAATATATTGAGTTATAAATTATATAAATAGACATATACTTTGGTACTTAACTTTTGTATATGTACATCTATTATTTCACACATCTTGGGGAGGATTTAGAAAATATAATACAAAATATTTTAATCCTTCTCAAGAAGCTTATAAAGGTAAGTCTTGCTGTAAATGCCATGCAAACTTCTGCTTATATAATACATGGTAATAATAGAAAAAACACCACATGAAATTGGGAACTGAAATCATGTGGTGTTTTTCCCATTCCCTCAGAGTTCCAGGATATGCCATTCACATATACTAGAAATTAAAATAAAGCTTCTCCTATTGCTAAATTTTATTTAAAATTTTTTATTTTGGTATGTTTTATATATAACTTAAAATTTCCCATTTTAATAACTTTCAAGTATACAGTTCAATTGTGTTAATTACATTCACAATATGTTTTGCCGTCAACATTTTCCATTACCAAAACATTTTCATCACACTGAGATCTCTCTACTTCATAGAATTCCTGTTTACCTTTCCACTTACTTACTCATTCTCCAGGGAATACTGTAGAATGTGTTACCAATTTGCCATTTCCCCTATCTTCCTCTTCCCTAGTGGTAACTTTCCCCAATTAAGAAATCGTATTCAGAAGAATTTGACACTTGGGGTTATAAAAAGTATTGTAGACCATTAAATATTTTCTTGAATCCCAGAACACTAAATATACTAAAGATAATACTTTTTCACATGCATTCTCAAGCTTCTCCGTTAATATTTCCTCTTTTATTTCCCTCTGTCTTGTTTTCAGTAGCTCCTTCAATGACAGACTACATAGGTGGATAAGAGATGTTTATTTTCTTGTAATTGTGGATATCCCTAAGTTTTATGTTTCCCCCTTTTATCTGTCTAAGCCCTGTGGTGTCAGATTTTGGATTTTACATGAATAATGGCAATATCCAATATATTGCACATTGTTGGGCGTGTCTTTCAAAAATTATTCTATATGAATGACACCCTAGAATTACATGGTGTCCAACCTTCACAACTGCATATGGTGCTTCTGCCTTTCCCCATTGTGCCATTTAGGAATGATTTCTCATGCATGTAATGGACCATCCAACAAATAATGACTTAAGGAAGAGAATTTTATTTATTTCTTTAAAGTCTAATATTGGGACTAGTGGGGTAGGTGGCTTTAATTGTTTCAGTAGCTCAGAATCAGTATCTTGCCCTTAAATTAATGCCCTAAATGATTGAAACACACATGACAGCATTCAAAATCCAGGAAGCAGAAAGTTATGGGAAGAAATATTCTCCATACACACCACTCATTTTTTGGAAGTAATACCTATCTTGGGAATACCCTAGTAGATCTTCTCCCACATATCTTTGATGATAACTGTGTGTGTGTATGTGTGTGTGTGTTGTTTTTCTTGTTGTTATTTTGTTTTGTTTTGCTTGGCATTCTGTTTCTCCTTACTTTTCATTCCCAAATGGTGACTGAATTTCTCAGGAAAGAAACATTTTCTTAAAATAGGAACTTCCTATTTAAAATTTCACTTTCAGCATGTTCCTGATCACTTAATGCTAATTTCTGCCCCCACTCTCAAATTTATTATAAACATGCCCAGACTATGCCCTGCATCCACTTAATGATTGCTTTCCACTTTCTGGTTTAAGCAAGTCAGTCATGCAAAATGTACTGGTTTGTTTATCATTCTGAGTCAACTTATTAATACATTAAGTATATTTTTATTATATTCCTTTTCTCTGCCAGAAACTGTTGTAGCTATTAACTATTTTATCAATCACCCTGATGTTTCTTCATTTCTAATCTGACACCTGTCAGAGCAGAGTTTTACTCTCTGCCATACTTAGGATGATATCAGTGAAGGAAAAAAAAAATGACTATATGAGTTTTGGAAGTGTTCTACATGGTCTTGCAATGATGAATACAGGCCATGTTAAGTTTCATCAAAATTTATAAAAGTGTATGCTCCAAAATGTAAACCATAATGTAAACCACTGACCATGGTTGGTATATATGTTTCAATATTTTTATATGAGTTGTAACAAATGTACCATCCACATATAAAATGTTATTAATAAGGGAAGGGGGTAAAGGGGGAGGATGTTGGATATATGGGGGTCCCTGATATTCTGTACATGAGTTTGCTGTGACCTAAATCTTGATTGAAGACAAAATGAATAAAAATAAGTCACTGCTTAAATAAATGGATGAAAATGTCACTGTACATACAGGACAACAGATCTTACAGTGGTGAAAAGCAAATGTCAAAAATTTTTCTTTATAGTTTTTCATTACTTTTTATTTTCCCAAAATTTTTTATTTTTTATTTTTTTTGTATTTTGTTTCCTATTTTTAAATCTATCATTATTGTTTCATTTTCTTATTAATTGTATTTGGTTATTTTATTAGCTCCATTTCTGAAGAGGTTTTGGATCACAGAAGGGTTACAACTGTGGCAGGGAAGGACCATTTGTGTGGGGTGTCAGTGAAGGGGAATATATGGGAGAAGGTTCATCTGGGCGTACATATAATGCATATAAATGTGTTTAAACATTTATGGGGCATTGTCACGGTGGGTGGAGATTCACACAATAACCGAATGAATATTGAATTTCCATCCTGGGGAGATCTGATGCATTCTCTGATGGAACAGCAAGAATTCCCCAAGTTCAGAGGCAATGGCTAGTAAAGGAGGATGATCCATTGATGGGCTTTTGATATTGATGACTGTGCTTATGAAACTTTACTCTTGAAATTGAAAGTTAGCATAGTATTACAGGGTGCCTAAGTGTTACCTCCTGAAAGCCTCCTTATTGCTCAATGTGTCCTCTCTCTAAGCCGAACTCAGCATATAAATGAAATAAGTTCCCCCGGCATGGGACATAAATCCCAAGGAGAAGTCTCCCTGGCACCGAGGGATTCCTACCAAGCACCAACTACCAATGCAATTGGAAAAAGACCTTGACCAAAAGGGGGAAAAGGTAAAGACAAATGAGTTTATATGGCTAAGAGACTTCAAAGTGACTTGGGAGGTCACTCCAGAGGTTACACATATGCACATCTCAGCAGGATCTCATTGAATGCTAAATTATATACTACCCAAATAGTGAGGCTTCTAAGGGCTATGGAGACACCCAGGCACTATGGTCAGGACAGATAGCTCATGAGATTGGTTCCTTGCCAATAGGCTCTACTTTAGTGTTTGTGTCCCTCAGTGTAACAGAATTGGACTCAGTTGTGTTTTCCCTACACATGGCTCTTCTGTCTCTTCTATTTGAAACTATAGTTGGTGCTGGAGTTGGTAGGTGTACATCCATGAGTCTTGAATCTTTGAACTGTCCATGTGTCACCTGGCCCTGAGCCTCAATGGAGTGGCAACACCTATTCTCCAGTTCATTGGACTTACCCAGTACAACTAACAAGGAGGTTATGATGGACAACCACCATACCAAGAAACCAAGAGAGCCTACAACTGCAAGCAAGAGAGTCCCATCCATTGGGTATGGGACTGAAGCCACCTCTCAATTAAAGGTGGAGTGGGCATCACCATGCCAGAATCCTCAGGATTGGTGAATGAACTATGGACTAGAGTGGACCTACTGGTATTCTACTATATATATATGGTCATTCTAGCAATGGAAAAAATTACAGCATTGATGTGGAGGCAGTGGCCACTGGAGGTTCTGAGGTCAGGGAAAGGGAAAACAGGTGTAATATGGTAGCATATTCGGTGCTTGGGAATTGTCCTGAATGACACTGCAATGATAGATACAGGTCATTATACATCTTTCCATAACCTACAGAATTGTGTGGGAGAGAGTGTAAACTACAATGTAAACTATAATCCATGCTTAGTGACAATGCTCCAAAATGTGTTCATCAATTGAAATGAATGTACCACACTAATGAAGGATGTTGTTAATGTGGGTAAATGTGGGCAGTGTGGAGAGGAGGGCATATAGGAATCCCCTATATATTTGTGTAACATTCATGTAATCTAAATATTTTTTTAATTAAAAAGAAAAAAAAGTATTGATTAGGGCAATTGTCAAGAGCATGAAATCTAGAGCTAGACCACCTGTGTTTGAAACCTGATTCTAAGGTCTACTACATCTATGGACATGGAAAATTTACTTACCCTCACTAAGCCTCCATTTTATCTTCTGAAAAATGGATATATTAGTAGAATCTATCTCACAGAACTGTCATGATTATTCCATTAAGACACAATGAATAATTATATGATAATTAACATATCTATCATAGAATACTCAATAAGAGTGATATATTCTTAATATCTGATAGTCCTTATGACCATCCAAAAGATGCCTTTTAACTAGTCCAAAACTTTGGTAGTATTTGTCCTCAAATGACAATATTTCATGCACTTTCTGTTTTTTTCTGATAAAGTGTATTTATTCCATTTCATTAGATACACAGGGAAATTTATTTCATGATTATGAACTAAGCAAATATTCTAGATCTTAATTATAGGAATATTAAAATAATAAATGTAAACAAATACTGGACAATTTGGGGAATGACATGAGTGAAACTATATCCCCAAAGCTGATAACCCTCCCATTGTCATATATTAGACTTTACTGGCTTTAGAATATGGCATAATGAAAACCATAGCACTATTTCCTTTTCCATCTCATAGTAGGATAATCAAACATTGAAAGTTAATGAAAATATAATGCATAATAAATAATCACCTACACTGAGGAAAATCAACTCAATGCAAAAGATAAAACAAACATTTTTCTTCACTGAATAAGTCTTCTTTGCCAATGATCCAAAGGCAATTAGATCATAATTTTTAAACTATTTTTTTCAGAGAAATAAAGGCATATAATCATTCATGAACAAACCACATTATTTTTAAATTTAATTTAATTTAATTTAATTTGGAGTTTAATATTTTATTGTTTATTATGTGGGTCAAGACCCACTGAAATAACATCCTATGACAAGATAAACACATTCATATTCCATAAAATCATGCCACAGGTCACCTTTTCCCACACATCCCTCCACCTCCAATGCACTACACAGGTGACCCTCCCCTGCAATATTTGCCAGAAGAATATCCCTACAATTGTATTTTCAACCAAAGACCTCCACCTCCCCAGAGTTCACCTTTTCTTTCCTCCAGCCTTCACCCCAGTTCCATGAATAGTCCAACCCACCCTTTCAACCCTGCTCGCCCTCACACACCAGCACTGTGGACCCCACTTACATCCCTGTACCACTATCAACCCCATCCACTGCCAATCCACCACTTCTACATTATCATAGGTTCTGCTCAGATTTAACTTTGGCTCACCACTCTCTACTCCCTTTCTGTCTCCTTTAAACCACATTATTAAAAAGAATAACCAGGTGAGGAAAAAGTTAAAACCAAAGGCCTTCTATGGCTGCCATCAAGTAAGTTGCCATAATTTCCTGTATGTACTGATGTAGGCATTATGGGTTGATTGCCAAAAACGGATCTGAGCAGATCCTGTGGATTGATTAATAACAAAGTATGTTCAGTTAACAGACACATATACTCATGTGAAATAAAGACACTATTGAGGAAAGAGTGGAGCTTAAGGCTTGGATTAGGAGCATTTGAGTTAATTCAGAGGCACTGAGGATCCTTGAAACCAGAATAGAGTCAAAACCTAATACACCACTGGAAAGATTATGAAAGCCAAAACAGATAGAAAGGGCTTACATGAAAACACACACTCACACACACACATGCACACTGGGACACTGCAAAATTCATTCCAATAGTGCAGAAAAACATCAGAGTCCTTCTAACAACCCCTCTGTATCTAAAGCTCTTCCTTAATCTCCCTCATCAACCAATTCTCCTTACTTGCTTATTTGTTCTATAGGTCTCTGCCCTAGTTTCCAGGCTGCTTAAACAAATACCATGCAAAGGGTTGGCTTAACTAATGGGGATGGTTTTGAGGCTAGGAGAAGTCCAAACTGAGGGCTTTAGCAAGGGGAGGCTTTCTTGCCAAAGACTGTGGCATTTTGGGGCTGGCTGCCTGAGATCCGTGGTCCTTGGCTTTTCTGTCACATGAAAATGCAAATGGTGATGTTTTTACTTTTCTCCTTTGGGTTCCCTTTACTTTGGGTTTTTGTGTGTTGTGTGGCTTTCTCTTCATCTATCTGAAATTCATTCTGCTTGAAAAAGACCCTTGTTGAGTTATACCTTATCTGAAGTAACATCTTCCAGAGATCTTATTTACAATGTGTCTGCACCCCCCATAATGCAGACCAAGACCAAGGACACGTCTGAAATGGGGTACACAACTCAGTACACCACATCCTCCAGTGCATTCTAGTATAATTTAATATTTACTTAATTATATGTTCATAAGCCATCTTTCACACAAAAGGAGAGCAAATCTTCTTGATGTTTTGTTCATTAATTTATTTACAGCATTTCAGAGAGTGGCTAATACATAGAAGGCAACCAATCAATATGTGTTGGACATATATGGGCTTCCTATCCTTTTTGTGTGTATAGAATTAAAATCTATAGTCCAATTTACATGATTTAAAGTATACAGAGAACTTTAAGAAAATACATTACATATTTTTTCCAAGCTTTATTTAAGGCATATTTTACATCTTTGTTTCTCAAGCTATAGATTAAGGGATTCAATATAGGGACAACCAGAGTGTAAAATATGGAAGCCACTTTATTGGTGTCAAAGGAATGACTGGATTCTGGCTGCACATACATAAATATTAAAGTCTCATAGAATCCTATGACCACTGTCAAGTGGGATCCACAGGTAGAGAAGGCCTTGTGTCTGCCCTCAGCAGAGTGCATCCTGAGGATGGCTGCAAGAATGAGCAGGTAAGACACAAGAACTATTGAAAGATGAAATCAAATTGAAAGCTGCTAAGATGAGAATTTTCAATCCAATTTCTTGTGTGTTACAGCAGAGCAGAGATAACAAGGGCAGACTGTCACAGAAGAAATGACTGATGACATTGTAGCCACAGAAGGATAAATTAAAAATCTTTATGGTGACCAGAAGGGAAACAAATGTGCTGTAGACATAGGGGATTGCCACAGCACGCGGCATAACTTTGTGACACGATGGCTGAGTAGAAGAGTGGATTACAGATGGCAATGTAGCGGTCATAGGACATTGCTGACAGATAAAAATTTCACTAATGATTAACATAAGAAATAAAGCTAGCTGTGTGGCACAGATACAGTAGGAGATTGTGTTTTCATACACAACAAAATTTACTAGCATTTTGGGTCCCACTGTTGAATAACCAAGATCGGTGAAAGCCAGGTGTCTGAGGAAAAAGCACATGTGGGTTTGTAGGCTGCAGTCCATCTTGGTGAGGATGATCATGCCCATGTTGCCCACCAAGAAGATGATGTAGATGGTGAAGAACAGCTCAAAGATCAGAGGCTGCAGCTCAGGGTGGTCTGTGATGTCAGTCAGAATGAATTCCTTCAGTACTGTTAGATAGTGTTTTTCCATGCACGTTTATCAGTAAACCTGTCCTGGACAGAGATAACATAATTATCAATAGTTTCCATATAGTTTATCTGGGCACTTTCATTATAAGTGATATATGAAAATTTATTTGTAACAAACCAGATACACTTTGTCATAGAAGAACCTTAGATAATATGAGGAAATTTGAGCAAATTGGGAGAAAGTGAGGTCACTGGCATTGCCTTTATGTAGAGAAGTCTCATAAAAATTCCCTTTAATAAAAGAGATCCTTACATAAAATAAAAAATATTTTAAAATCACTATATTCATGGAGATGCTATTTTAAATTTGTCTGAAAACTAATGCCATTAGGATTCCTCTGTGTAAAGATAAGATGCAAATAAATACAAGTATATTAAAAGAAAATGCATATGCTTATCCCTAATAACTTGAGGTTGAAAGAAAATACCAAAGTAGGATAAGGATGACAGGATATTGTAAAAGAATTAGTGGTTTAAAATTTGTGACTACAAATATTTACTTTGGAAAGCAAAGTAAAACCGATAGGAAAGATCCTGATAAAAATGAAAATAGCAGTGCCAGCAGTCTGAGTGTACTCTAAGCATGTAAATAAAAGTGATTATAAGTTATTCACATTTATTGCATCTGAAACATTGTTGATAAGGCTGTGAATTTCTCATATCTTACCCTGTTCTGTGCACACAATTTTCTAATGCCAGAAATACAATCAATATAATTACAATTAGAAAAATAATTTTCAGTGAATGCAATAAAAATGATCTTAAAAATCTTCAGTACTGAAGTTTTAATGATGAAAGGCCAAAAAAAATTATTGGGTTTAAGCGCTAATTTTCTGTAATGTAAACACGATAAAAGGACATCCTCCCACTAATTTTGGAGTTCTATACAAAGAACAAATTGCTTTATCATAGTTCTCTATCTTTTTGAATATCCATTTCTTAATTTTTAATAAACATTTATACATTTATTTAATATGTATTAAATATTAAATTATTTTTGAGAAGAACATAGAAGAGACACTAAATGACAAAGAATTTGGAAAGACATTAAAATTAAAGACTGAATGCTGGTGGGCTCATAATCCTTTGATAAACTGTTCATCCATGTCTCTTTAGTTAGGCTTCCTTTATTCTCAGTTTTTACTTCCATTACTCATAAAATTATTTTAAAAACACAAATATTGTATAAACAATATAATTTATGATCTTTAGAACAAGGCTTAAAGTCCATAACCTAATTGATAGGTCCAATATTCTACATGGAACTTTAAGAAAATATATTGCATACTTTTTTCCAAGTCTTATTTAGGGCATATTTTACATCTTTGTTTATCAAGATATAGATCAAGGGATTCAACATGGGGTTAACCAGCATGTAAAAAATATGGAAGCCACTTTATTGGTGTCATTGGAATGACTAGCCTGGGGCTGCACATACATAAATATTAACATCCTATAGAACACTACTACCACTGTTAGATGGAATCTACAGCTGGAGAAGGCCCTCAGCAGAGTTTATTCTGAGAATGGCTCCAAGAATGATCAAGTAAGACACAAGAACCATTAAGAGGGTTGATATCAAATTAAAAACTAAGAATACCTGAATTATCGATTCAATTTCTTGCATATTTGAGCAGATCAAGGATAAAAGGTGAGATTCTCACAGTAGAAATGACTGACGACATTGTAGTGACAGAAGGTTAAATTAGATATCTTGATGGTGATGAGAAGGGAAATAAAGGTACTGTTGAGATAGGGGATTGCCACCAGGACCCAACATACCCATTGTGACATGATGGAGGTGGAGTGGACATCATCATCCCAAAACCCCCAGGATTGGGGGAAGAGCTATGGACTAGAATGGACTTGGTGGTGTTCTGTCATATATTGTGATTCAAGCAATGGAAGAAATTGTAACAGTGAGGTGGAGACAGTGGCCACTGGACATTTTCGGGGAAGGGAGGGGAGAGGCAGTCGAAATACAGGGGTTTTTTGGGACTTGGGGGTGGTCATGAGTGGCATTGTGGCAACAGATGTAGGCCATTTTACATCAGCATATACCATGCAGAACTGTGTGGGAGAGAGGGTGGTCTATGATGTGAAATGTGGTCTATGCTAGGTGGCAAAGCCCCAGGATGTGTATATCCATTATGGGT
>JAQZBX010004133.1:46265-61880 GCA_029593785.1 Cabassous unicinctus | reverse complement strand
CCCTTATATTTTTTTATGTAACATTTATGTAATCTAAAGTTTCTTTAAAAATAAAAAATTTATATAAAAATAACAATGAAATCCTACTACACACTTATTTGGATGGCTAAAATTAAAAAGCCTGACAATAGCAAGTGTTGATAAAGACAAAATAAAAACATATGTCACCACAAAAAAGTGTGGTCAAATATTTGTTATAGCTTCATTAAAAATAACCCAAAAGTCTACCAATAGGGAATGGATTAAAAAAATATGGTATATCCATACAATAAGAAAGAATTAAGTACTGATACATTCAATAATATCACAATCTTTTTGTTGAATAAAATAAGTAAAATGTAAGAGTATATAATATATTGATTCAATTTATATCAAGAGGTTGAAAGTGAGAGCTAATCTATGGTGATAGCAGGCAAATCCCTTGTGGTTGAGTGTGCAGAGGATGGAATGAAGTGCAATATGAAGAAGGTATCTTTTGGGCTGATGGAAATGTGTGCGTTTTTATTGTGGTGGTGGTTTCATGGGTACATGTATACATTTGTCAAAGTGCATCCACTTGTATGTTGTAAATAGATAGAACTTACTCTATATAAATTATACCTCCATACAGATGACTTAAAAGGCCTGAACATAAGTAAGATGGACTTGACAGATATAGAATAATACATAGGAAGTCATGGTGAAAGATTTCAGTAAACTTCTGAATGAATTAAACAGATAAAGTATAGAAAACTTGAATGAATATATTGAACAAATTCTTATTATTTTTTGTATATTTGTTATAAAATATACTAAGTCACAAATCAGGGCTCATTCAATTCCAAAGAATTAAAAAAAAACAAAAAACATAAACCCGTTTCTAACACAAAGCAATAATACCATTAGAAACAAATGTTTTAAAATAGTACAAACCACACACAGGTAGTAAAAATTGAATAAAGTGACTCCTAAATAATTTATGCATTAAATAATAAATTTTAATTGAAATTAAAAGTTATAGAATTGAAATATAATTAAAAATATAACTATCAACACATGGTAGCCAATTAAAGTATTAGGTAAAAGTAAATTTATAGACTAAAATCTAAAAAGGAGAACAATGCTAGGATATAAAACAAACCTTAATACATTTAAAAGGAATAAATATATACAAAGTATTTTATCTGACAAAAATGGAATTAAATTAAAAATCAATAGCAGGAAAAAAGTTGGGCAACACAAATTTGTGAAAATTAAACAACAGACTCATAAATAAGCAATGGGTCAAAAAGAAATCAGAAAATCCTATGACATGAATGAAAAAGAAGAGAAAACATACCATAACATATGAGATGCAGCTAAAGCAGGGCATAGAGGGAAATTTATTGCTGTAAATGCCAATATTAAGAAAGAAGAAAGATCTCAAATCACTATCCTAAACTTCAACCTAAATAACAGTTTTCAAAACTATTTCAAAATTTAAAAAATTTACTAAGTTACTAAGTTTCTGTTAGTAAGTAACTTAGCAATTACTAAACAAAATGATTTTTTAAAGTGCACACACCTTATTGTTTTAACTTTTTTTTCTTTATTTGAGAAGTTGTAGGTTTACAGAACAATTTGTGCATAAAATAAAGGATTCCCATACGACACCCAACGACCAACACCTTGAGTTGCTGTAGAATATTTGTTACAATTGATTAAAGCACATTTTTACAAAGGTACTGTTAACAATAATCCATGGCTTGACTTAGGGTTCACTGTTTCCTTATTGTACTTCCACTGCTTTTTAAAAATTTTTTATTCTGTTACATATATACAATCTATCCTTTCCCATTTTAATCACATTCAGCTATGTATTTCAGTGCTGTTATGTTCACCATGTTGTGCTTTCAACACCATCATCCATTACCAAAATATTTCCATCATTCTAAATTGGAATCCTATACATTTTAAATCTTAATTTCCCATTTTCTATCCCTACCACAAACCCTGGTAACATATATTCTAAATTCTGGCTTTTTGAGTTTACTTATTCTAACTGTTTCAAATCAGTGAGATCATACAATATTTGTCCTTTTGTATCTGGTTTATTTCACTCAACATAATGTCTTCAAAGTTCATCCATGTTGTCACATATATCAGGATTTCATTCCTTTTACGGCTGAGAAATGTTGCATTGTATGTATACACCATATTTTCTTTACCCATTCATCGCTTGATGGACACTTGGGTTGCTTCCATCTTTTGGCAACTGTGAATAATGTTGCTATGAACATCTGTGTGCATATATTTGTTCTGTTCAAGTGTCTGCCTTCAATTCTTTTAGGTAAATACTGAGTAATGGGATTGTCAGGTCATATGGTAATTCTATCCCTAGTTTTCAGAGGAACTGCCAAACTGTTTTCCACAATGGCTGCACCATTTTACATCACCACCAACAATGAATGAGTGTTCCTATTCTTCTGCATCCTATCCAACACTTGGTAATTTTTTTAATAGCAGCCATTCTAATAGGTGTGAAATGGTCTCTCATTGTGATTTTGATTTGCATTTCCCTAATAGCTTATGAGGTTGAACATCTTTTCATGTGCTTTCTGGCCATTTGTATATCTTCTTTGGAGAAATGCCTGTGCAAGTCTTTTGCCCATTTTTAATTAAAACGTGGTATAGACATAAAATGGAATATTGTTTGGCATTAAAAAGGAATGAATTTTGGTTTATGCAACAACATGGATGAAACTTGAAGACATTATGTTGAGTGAAATAAGCCAGACACAGAAGTACAAATAATATATGATTTCACTGTTTTTCTCAAAAAATGCTCCTTAGATTCTTTCAATTCTTTGGTTGATTTCAAGAGTTCTGAAAAAGTTTAATTTTGAAAATGTGAGTTTTCATTTCTTTTATGGAGAGGTATATTCACAGAAGTCCTCACCTTGCTATTCCAGAAAAATAATTTTTAGATAAGGCACACACACACACACACACACATGAGAACCATAAAAGTGGTTCATGCATCTCAATCAAAGTTAAAATTTACCCTTAATAAGACACAGTTAAGAAAATTAAAGGCAATCCATAGGCTAAGAGAAAGTATTTTCAAACCATATCCGATAAAGGACTTGCATCCTAAATTTATAAAGAACTCTTACAATTCATCATAAGGTAAATAATTTGAGTACAATGAGGAAAAACTTGGTCAGGCATTCCCAAAGGAAGGTATCTAGGCATTGAATTGGTTAAGTTGAATTTTTATTTGAATCCAGTTGGAGGTTAGGCATGAAACAATGGGAAACTGAAGCCATAATGCATGAGAAAAGATAGTGTCTTTCTCGCAGGTCCCAGAGAGAAAGTGGTGTCATGAGGGGTCAACAGGAAATGCAATCAGCTCAGGTGGCTCAACCAGTAGGTGGGGAGCACACAGACAGAGTGAGAGAGACCCGTGGCTTGTGCCTTTATAGTGGTAGACTTAGTGGATTTCCCATAGAAGTCAAGGATTTGTTAATTTAAAGCAAATGCATGTAAAAAAGTAAAGGGCCTGGGGATTTGAAGGTGGTAGGGATAGCTATCTTATCATTTGGGGCCAACTGTGGGTTTTGAGTGAGGCCTGTGGGTGATGTGAGTGGTGATCAGAGATGCAGGTTTGGGCTCTGGGGAGGTTTGTGCCCCAGGGCTAGAAAGTTGTTCATTAACTAAGCCAAACGTCAGTGAGGCGATCTGAATGGCAAGAAGCATCCTCAGTCGGTACAGAAATGCAAAACATACCCATAATAAGATAC
Source organism: Cabassous unicinctus (assembly GCA_029593785.1). NCBI lineage: Eukaryota > Metazoa > Chordata > Mammalia > Cingulata > Chlamyphoridae > Cabassous > Cabassous unicinctus. Next base: position 58,119 of record JAQZBX010004133.1, on the reverse strand, counting down.
CACTACTGGGCTAGCATTAAGAGGACTGGTTAGCAGCTGGGTATTTCATACATTGCTGATAGGAATGAAGCATGATGCAGTCAAAATGTTTGACAATTTCTTATAAATTTTCATATAGACTTACCACAAGATCCACCAATCCTTCTCCAATATGCTACCCAAGAGACATACAAACACATGATTACATTAAGGCTTGCTCACAAATGTATATATATCTCTATTCATAAATGGATAATTGCAAACAACTCATATGCCCCTCATCTGAGAATGACTAAACAAATTGCTGTATACTGATATAACAGAATACTACTCAGATGTAAAATGGAACAAATTACTTATATGTATATTACATCATGGATGGGTTTCAAAATCTTATGCTAATTAAAAAGAGCCATACACGAAAGGCCATATTCTGTGTTGAATTATTTATGCAAAATTCTACAATAGGCAAAAATAAGAAAGTAGATCAATGACTGCCACGGCTATAAGAAGGGGAGAGATTTGATTTCAAAAGATCATCAGGGAACTATTGAAGTGAATAGAAATGTTCTATATGGAAATTCAATGAACTGCATGTACATAGGGTTTTTGCGTATTATGACTTTATTATCTGTATGCTATAACTTGATAAAAATGAAAAAAAAATTTTCAAATAAAAATGCTATTTTGTTTTTCTTAAGGTTTAGTTTCTTTTGGTTAAGAAAAAGACCATGCTATAAGCAGTAACCTGATTCTGTCCCATCTCCCTTGAATATTCATTTATATATAAAAGAAAACAAAAACGACAAAGAATTGGTAATATTTTTGTGAAATAGAGTTTTATTTTTCCCCCAGACACTTTGTGGAGAATTACCTCCAGCTTCCAGCTTTTCATTCTGAAATATACTTTCAATCTCCATTTAGACATGTAATGTTAAATACCATTAACCTGCACTTTCATTGGCAGCGTAAAGGGTGTCTTCACTTCCCTGCCCCTCATAGTTGTAGTAATCTAGCTCTTAGCAGTTGCTCATTGAGTATTAGAAATGGAGGGAGAAGGACAAGATGTAAAGAAGGTGAAGAGTAAAATGAGTGTATGTGTGGGGGGCTAGGGGCTTGGCAAGCAAGAGGCATAAATGGAATGGTTGCGAGAAAAACTGGATGGAGGGAAAGATGGAAGGACAGCTCCAGAATCTCCTCTACTTTTTACTTTGGCAAACAATTCTCATTATTGTAATATTCTATTAATTCCTGACCAGAAAATGTTAAGATTTCTTCAGTCTTCTATTTCCCATGTAATTTGCCTCATATCCTGTAAGAAATGCATTTAGGTTGAACCATATGAAATTGCTGACTTTCAGTCAATTTTGCCCTAAACAATGGCAATTAAATATGATTGAACCAAATGGAAAGCACTTTTTTTGCTTTTTTCCTCTATTTTTCAAACACTTTCCCAAGTATTTCAAAGCCATATTTTCCTCCATGTGATAAAGACATCTTCCACTTCTCTCCTTATGCTTCCTGGACGCATTACTCAAATCACTACTGTGTTTACAGCCCAAGTACGCTACAAATACCTGAGCTGCATTCTCCTCACCTGTGGTTAGAACAAAAATACCTCTTTTGCCAAAAACAAGGTGTTGATTCTGTGGGTTAAATTTAATAACGCAGGTAACAGTACTTTGAAAACCACAAGGCATATACAAGTGTAATGTATCATTATAATCCATAGGTTATTTTCATGTTCAAAGTATATCATTTATTTATAAACTATAATACTACGACCTGTTCCAATTTTCTTCTTAAAAGTTATCAGATTAGCCCTTACCAAAGTTAAAATAATTACATGCATAAGCAAAAACACTTTTTCATGATATTCATTTTCACATACTGGGCTCATTTACCCATCACTCATACTAAGCCTCTTCTGGCTTTTAGAATCATTTTTAAAAGCCTTAAAAAAAAACCTCTTGTATAAATCATGTAAAATTATTGTTCTGACAACATAAATGTCCCATGCATCAAAAACCACATTAAATGATCCAAGCGGCTCTGAAAATGCACCCAACACAGGAGGGCTTATTTTTTTATAGGGACCACTGCAGAGGTCACAGGCATGGGGTGAGCCGACCCTTCAGAAACAAGCAAGTTCCATGATGGCAAAGCTAATGAGGCTGGGGGACTTTCATCAGGACAAGAAGCACGAAGCCAGTGGTCCAGGTCACGAATGCGCGCACTGCAGAGAGAATAGAGATAGTGTCCGTAGAATGGATCAAACTGTAAATGTGCCATGTCACAGCAGGTTCAATTTCAAGAAAATAGTCACCCTTTGAATTGTACTTTTATTATTACAAAACACAAAAGACAAATAATGTGTGCTCTCACTGATTTGAAACAATTAGAATAAGCAACCTCATACAGTCAGAAATCTAGAATACAGGTTACCAGAGGACAGGGTGGGCCTAGGGAATGGGAAGTTAAGGCGTAAAGTGTACAGGGATCCTGTCTGGAATGATGGAAATGTATGGTAAGGAACGGTGGCAATGGTAGCACCATATTGTGAATGTAGTTAATAGCATTGAAATATATCTCTGAATGTGATTTTAAGGGGAAATGTTAGATTGTATATGTGGTAAGAATATAAAAATTTGAATAAAATCCATGGAACTATACTACACAAACAGTGAATGCTGAGTTAAACCAGCGTTTAATGTGATAATGTATGTTTTATCACATTTTAGTAGTTCAGTGATAAAAATGTGCCATCATCAATTGTAAAAGATATTCCATCCCAATGCAAAGTGTTAATAGTAGGGTGGTATGTGGGAATCCTTTAATTTATGCATGATTGTTTTATAAACCCAAAACTTCTCTAATAAAGGAAATAAAAGAAAGGTCTATTCACATATCCAGAAACCCAGAAAAGAAGGGAGATGCCAGCAGATACGACTATGAGCCTCACCATGTGGCCGATGTCCCAAGGGTCACTGGCAGCCAGTCTTTGGGAAGAAAACATAGCCTTGATGATGCCTTGAATTGGAAGGTGTTTCTCAGTCTCAAAACTATAAGCTAATAAATACCATAGTTAAAAGCCAACCTGTTTTATGGTTTCTGCTTCAGCAGCCTAAGAAACTTAAAAAGAGGCCACCTAAGCATTGTGCCCATTCTACAACCACATGGTGAGGCTCCTGGTGGCAGCTGCTGCTATCTCCCTTCTTTTCTGGTTTTCATGACTTTCAGAAATTCTGTTTCTCAAGACCACTCTTGATATGAAATCTGTACTAGTCAGTGTTTTCCAGGGAAACGGTGTGTGTTCGCACGTGTGTGTATTATGTATACAATGTATTTATATAGTAAATAGTAAATAATATGAAATTTATTATGGGAATTGTCTGATGAGACTGTGGGGAAGGGCAATTCTGAATTCCATAGAGCAGGCCTCAAGCTGGGAAGTCAGATAAGGTTTTCCATGAATTTCCCAGGAGAAACTGGCTGACTGAAGTAGAAATAGAAATTCTGATCCATGAAATCATCAGTTCTCCTTTCAATTCCTTCAACTGATGGGATGAGACTTCTCTCATTGTTGCAAGCATTCTCCTTAGCTGATTGTAGTTGTAACCATTCATAGATAGAATCAGCATACTGGTTATTTTAATCCACAAAATAGCCTCACAGTAACGACCAGGTCAGTGCTTGTTGACCAAAGAACTGGACACCATAACCTAGCTAAGTTGACACATAAACTTACCCATCGCAGCAGTATAGAAAAGATGTAAAAATCCTGGCTTTCAAAAAAATCACATATTCAAAATATGGGACAAGAAGAATGTCCTCTAATTTGGAAATACATTGCAGAAGAGAATGGAGCAAAAAATTACAACAAAACTGATGATTTGTGTAAGCGATGAAAGAAACTAGAAAGGAACTGACCACCCCTGAGTTGTTCAACGAAAGGTATTGGTTGCAACAAAAATTAATACAGCAAATAATAACCCCACCTTTAAAAAAAAAATAAGACTGCTGCGTAACTCAAAAAAGTTTGTAAGATAAGGGCAGCCAAAGTGAACAGGGCATTCTAAATTTATTTGTTAATAGTGTAAAATATTTGGAAACCAACTTAAATTTCACAAATTCAGATTACATCTGTGGTTTTAAACCATTTTACCCAAGAAAGAAAGGTTTCACTTTTGATGGCATCCAATTTGCTTCAAATTGTTTACAAATGATGAACATTTTAAAAATGTTGTCTGTATGATGAATTAATGGATGCACAGGACAGTATTCACAAACAACTGGTCTAACAGAACAAACCTGTTGATAGAAAGTGGGTGGACATTTGTGATTAGCTGAAAACTTATCCCTACAAGTCCAAAATCTACTGTTGTTAATAAATAAAATCCTAAGTATTCCATGCCCTAATACTTTTGTTGAGAGATTATTTAGCTTGATGTCATCACATTGGACTGACACCAGGATCTGGTACATTTTGGGCTTGAAAAGAGCAGAGCTGCAATTCAAACTCAATTTTATGTTTGATTGTATTCCATTTTATCACTTCATGGAAGAAACATGGTTGTCATAAGTTACTGCAAAAAGAAACAAAGAGTAAAAATATTCTACTGTATCATGGAATAGAAAGAAATTTTCATGCTTTTAAAAAATTAAATATAGGTAATATCTCTCTAATTAGTCTAATATAGGTTCTTTTACAGAGACTTACTTGTATGTATGTATCTTATGAATGCAAACTATATAGTTTACAAAATTTAAATATCTAATAAGGAATCTAAAAAATGTTCAAATAAATTATCAGGAGATAGAAATATAAAATATTTCTGTATTTTTCTCATATAATTTAACTAATACTATGATTAATTATTAATTGCCCCTATTAACTATTCCTGTTAATTTTCTTAAATAATAGAATTTATATACAATAAATAATATGAATTATTATAACTTCAAATAAAATCTTATTTTTCATAATTTATTTTAAATTAGTAAAAATGTGTCTAATCATAGGCGATATACTATATTATTGTGATTTTATGATAATTTGTGAGATTGCTATTTAATTATTTATACTTTTTTATGTACCAAATTCTTGGTAATTGAGGGGTTTTTTTCTCCAGAGTTTTCCCTGCTAAGTGCTTGGGGCCACCACTAAAAAAGGGCAACTTTATCCTGAATTGTCTGCCTAGTACTTTTCAGACCATCCAGTTAAAATTAAATTGCTCCCAAAACCCACCTAAGAGTCAGTTTGTGGTTACAGAACTTTTTTTATTTTAGAAGGTGCGGGGGCTGAACCCAGGTCCTTGTACACGGGAAGCAGGCGCTCCACCTCTGAGCTACGTCGGCTCCCCTGGATTTTAAAGGACATCTTCCTTTCTCTCTGCCCAGATTCAAGGCCCACAGCCAACCTGCTCTTCTTTCTCCATTCCCCCCTTGAGAATGGGCTCTTTTTGAGCTCCTGGTTTTATTGACGTTTTCTCCATATAATCCCTCACCTTGTCTGTTCCCGCAGGTTTGCCTTTTCTTTTTCTGCACAGCATTTCCTAGCCCCAGGGCTTGCTTACATCTTGGTATTCTTGCTTCTGCTTTATGCATAGCCTCTGAGGGTTTCCCTTTGTCTTATTTGACTCATCACGAATTCAGAATGTCTCTCTTTACATTGTAGCTATCTTTGGGGGATATTGTGTGCACTAGTTCCCCTGCCCTCATGAGACAGAGTATGCCCTGTTGGCTGAAGTTAAACCAAGCAAATCTTTAAATGATGTTAGCATGTTAAGAGAGGTTGAAGGGTGCTATTTTAACAGTAAATACAGTACTGAATTGAAATAATCTGAATCAGAGTAAGAAATTTTAAAGTAGGAGAGAATAATGTGCTATGTCAAAGCTTGCCTTACCTTTTAATAATCTAAGGGCTTCAGATGTACTCCAGGTGATTAGATAGACGGGTTGAAATTAGGTAATGAGTTGTCCTTTCAGTGATCTAAGACCTGTGTAGTAACTAAAGCCAATCATCACAGAAACAGAATATGCAGAAGGCACCTGGTAGTATTGAATTTTGGGGATTTTACTAGTGGTTCTTACCCCTTGCTGCACATTATTAGAAAGTTCAAAATAAAGTGCCAGGGCCCTTCTCCAAGGGAACAAAATCCAAAAATAAGCTAAATAGTAATTTTCATCTTATGTTTTTTATAATCTTGGATTCAGACCATTTAAATTTATATTCTCTATCTGGGTCTGTGATGATAATAAGAGCTTACACAGGTAAAGCACTTGTCATTTGCAAAGCACTTTATTTAAATGATACCATCTTCTCCTATCAAACCCTTCTCATAAGAACAGCAGAGCAAATATTTACTGTTCTGATTTTGCAGGTAAGTAAGGCTCAGTGGAATGTTGTGACATGAGTAAAATGGTTTGTATTTACAATTCAAATGTGCAAAAGTACATACAGCATTCTTCACCCTTAAAATCTAATACCACCTTATTCTTGATCCTCCATCGCACTGAAATGGTGCTGCTTGGGAACTAGGAGATAAGCTTTAAACTCATCAAAATTAAAAGTTCTTGGTATTTTTGTGTTGTTTAAAATGCTCTTTAATAGACTAAGTCAAATCGTTTTTGACAAATGCTTACATAATGCACTTTTCATTGTCCTCCTAAACAAGCTGATGTCTCATGCCGGTGGTGGGGTTAGAGTGGGGAAAAGGCAAACCCATGAATACTCATCACGGGGCAGGTTAGTACAGGAACCAGGGAAGGTGGCTGGGCAGAGTAAAGCCAGGACAGCTGGGACCCCCGGTCAGAACGCAGCCAGGGGACCCTGCCCAGAACCCCCCTGAGGGGAGGCAGCAGCTTGAGAGCAAAGGTGTGGCCCTTACAGCCGAAAGGCCCAACAAGACCCTGGTCACGAGGTCCCATTTGAAACTCGGGGGCTCAAAAGAAGCCCTGATACCTCCACACAGAAAGGCCTCCCCATTGGCTCCCTGAAAGCAGACAGGTGGAGGTGGAAAGGCAGCCCGCCAGGACAGCAGACAGCTGATCCCCCTGCCCCAGGGCCCACGCCCGCACCCCCAGAGGCTTTCCTCCCTCGCCTGCCCTTTGGTGTGTCCTTAAATTCCTTTACGTTACAGAGCCAAGAACCTAGAACCCTTGGATTTCTGCCGACAATAGCAGCGGAGCGAGCAGGGGCCTCTGGGCTTACGCTCCTCCCACACTCCTCATTGGAATGTCGCAAAAATTACTCTGAGGCCGCACATTCCTGGTTTTTTCTGAGTATACCTGGAGCTTCCATTGACTCGCCTCCCTCTCCCTCCCCCTCCCTGGGCCGGGAGGGCAGCCAGGCTCCATCTACCCTCAAGGACTCAGCCAGCTTCCTTTGTCCTCCCTGTGCTACTGCTCGCCCCAAAGCTGCTCTCAGCTCTTGAGGGTCTCACGTGGTGTGTCAGGAAACCAATCGTAATCCAGAAAACCATTTGCCCTCTTAGCAAACGCTGGTTTTGATTGCTTCTTGTGGAGACTGAAAGCTAAGTTTAGGACATTTTTTCAAACAGGCAGCATACCTCTGAGTCAAAGAGCATCACTGATTGACTTGGTGGGAAGTCATAGTGACTCATGATTTAAAACGAAAACTTAAAAATATTAGCTTAGTATCATTTTAGTTTATTGGATGACAATTTCCTAGTGATTAGCAGAGTTGTGAAAATATTTCCCAACATCTCCTAACTGCTCACATTTTTGTTATACCTCACATTTTTTTCGTTTTATACATTATGTCCATGTATCAAAGTGATGAGAGGTGGTCGCAAATTCTTTTTCAATAAAGCCTGAGTGCACACACACACACAATCTACAATGGAAGTGGGGTGTTTGAAAGCATGCCTCTCAAATGGTAAGAAATGATTTTCCTTTCTCTTTCATTTTAACTGGGAAGCTAGCCAGCACTATATGTTAGGTCAATCTGTTGTAGATGAGGCCTTTATTTTTTGCAATTCCTCTGTAAGTATTCTCAAAATATATCAATAATAAATGGTTAGCACCTGGTAAAATCCGTCTGGCAACGTCCCTGGATTATCAATTAAGTTTCTCTAAATCACTTGATTCTGATGCAGGATCATGAACTGTTTGTTTCCACTGAATATGCAGCTTCATGGATCATCACAAAGGTCAGGTGTTTCTTTGATACAAAGTTTTTTTTTTGCAGTGGCCAGTTGAGCCATCAGCTGAATTGACTCCTGGCTGAGCAAAATGTATTTAAGAATACCTCTCAGCTAAGAAAACACCTTACTGTTTTCATATTTTTTTCTTTACTTTTTAAGGTATAAATACATTTTAGAACAAAATGTATATATTTTGGGAATTACATGCACGTAAGGATGGCATCTTCTTAATTACATTTCTAACCTGCCATGAGATGATAACATCAGGGATAATAGATTAGACTCAGAGAAATACAGGTGTTTGCTGTACTTGAGAAAGTAATTGTGTGACCCAGGAGATGGCTCCTTTTCCTGAGGAATTAGTGGCAATTATATATTTATTATATAAAGAGAGACTGATTGACTAGGTCACTGCAATAATATGCCTGGAATAATAACAGGCATTCTGGTATTCCTGGAACAGAAATCCATGATAATTTTTAGTGTTCAGTACTTTAGATTGATGGGGTCTTTGGGAATGTAAAATAATGTATTAATTTAGATAATGTTATTATTCATAATGTCTTTTGGTCTTATAGCTGAAATACTAAATGTACTAGATGACATGTAAAGAGCACATGCCAGTGAATGAAAAAATAAGGAAATGAGATTCATATTTTCACTGCAAATATTGCATGCTTAATTCATTTTTATATTTTATTTTGCCCCATTACTTTTTGAATTAGTAATACATTCACATGGTTCAAAACTTCAAATATACAAAAGGATATTGAGTGAAAATTGATCTCACTTTCATCTTCCATCCACAGAGTTCCTTTCCTGAAGGCTGCAAATATTGCTGTATTCTTTGAGAACATCTTATGTATAAACTAACAAATTAAAAATATATGTACATATGAATTTTATATATTCATATATGCATGATATATGTATATGTATAACATATTTATATATATGTGTGTTGTATATAATTTTCCCTATTTTAAAAAATGGAAACATACTATGAAACATATTGTCACACTGTTTTTGTTCTTGCTATTTTCAATTAGCAATTCTTATAAATCATTCCATTTCATTACATAAAACTTCCTCATTTTTTTTTTTCTATAGGAGTATAGCATTTCTTGGCTTGGTTGTCCTCTATTGATGCATATTTTCATTTTCAGTCTTCTGCTATTGCAAATAAAGCTTCAATGAATAACACTGTATATAAGCCATTTTCACACATTTGCAATGATATTTATACAGTTTAGACACTACTTTACACTCTGTTTTTGCTTTGCTCATCTATAAAATGAGAATAATTATACTCACTTTGAATGTTTAATGTAAAGCCTAGAGATAATATAAAATGTCTAGAGAAGTTTATGGCTAGAAAGTACTCAATAAATAGTACTTGTTATCATATTTATATGTATTATGGAGAATATTTTAACAAACATTTCTATTCCCTTACAGCAGAATAAACCTAGGAATTTATTGGTAAGAATAATTAAATTAAAGCATAATTTGAGAATTTTTAAGTTTTTGCATCTATTCTGGAACTTTTATTCACCTTGGTTAAACTTATTCATTTCTACCTGAAACCGTGTGTGTGAATGAGTTCAACCAAACATAGCGCAAAGGTGATTTAAGAACTTCCATTTTATGTGTACAAATTATAAATTTTCCTCACAATAAATTACAAACTTGGATAGAGAAGGTCAATATATATGCACACTTTAACATCTTTTAAAAAAATAAATATTGCCTAATTACTCTCCAAAATCTTGCATCGATTAAAAGCCCAACATCTGTTTATGAAGATTTCTATTTTCATACATTTTCACCAAGTCAAGGTATTATTTATTTAAAAAACACTCATTATTTTATTTACATATTTTAAGCCATGTAATCAATCGTTTTCTTTAGGATTTAGTGTGTTATCCTCATATATTGATGGATTTGATTTGTTAATATTTCGTTCAGGAATTTTGCATCTATGGTCATGGGAGAGATTGGCCTATATTTTTTCTTTTTAATATCCTTGTAAAATTTTGGGGTCAATGTTATGCTTTCCTCAATAATAAGTGCTCTTTAATCATTTCTGAACATATGATCATAAAATTGGTATTATTGGTATTATTCTTCCTTAAATGCTCAGAAGAATTTACCTTTCACCTAAACTACCAATAACAGGTACTATAATTGTTTTATCCCAAGCCTGTCTACATATCTCTCCATCCTTCTTACCACCCATCAATCCTTCTTTATCATTTCTAAGTTAATCATGAATATCAGTATATGCTGCTCTAAATTATTTAGCATCTGCATGTCTAACTAGAGTTTTGTCTATTTTTTAATGTAAAATACACATAAAAACAAATGCATGTATCTTAAGTTCCCATTGGCTGAGTACTGACAAACGTACACCTGTGTAACCCAGACTAGCTATAAAGCATAACCATCACCTCAGAAAGGTTCCTCTTGGGCCTTCCCAGTAAATATCCACCATCACTCCTCAAAGACAACCAGTCTTCTGATTATTTTTCTACCATAGATTAGTTTTGCTGTTCTAGAAATGTATATACAGTGTGGTGGGGTGGTTGTGTCCTCCAAAACGATATGCCCAAGGCCTAACCACCAGTATCTGTGAATGTGATCCTTTGCACAGGTAGCAGGCAAAACGAAACCATACTGGATTGGGACTGCTCTTAATCCAATGACTGGAGTGGCAGTTTGAGATCATTTATGAATACCCAAAAAGAAGGAATATGTTTGTAAATTGGCCTGTCCCTCTGAGTATGATGCCCTTTGTTTGTATTAAATTCAAAGGTTTTAAGTTTACTTAATAAAATCAACTTAGGTCCTTTGATTTGACCACATCAGTAAGGCGTGACTCAGGGTTGAGTCCCCACCCCCTTGGTGGGCTGATATAAACAGACACTCATTCAAGAAGACACACAGGAAGAGAGAAAGATCTGTAGACATGGCAGAGGAGAGCACTTTGATCCTGGAGCCCTGGGGAACGATGACAGAAAGAAACAAGCCCTAAGCCAGACTGTAGCTGAGAGAGAGGAAGGCTGAATGCTCACAGAAATCAGCAACCATCTTGCTTCAACATGTGGCAACTGACTTTGGTGAGAAAGCAGCCTTGAGTTGGACTCTTTAGGGCCTTGTAACAGTAAGTTTTTGCCCCAAATAAATACCCTTTATAAAAGCCAACAGATTTCTGGCACTTGCATCAGCACTCCTTTGGCTGACTAATACAGAATTTGGAAACAGGAGATTGGGGTACGGTCTGAAGCAATTACCAAAAATGCTGTAATGGTTTTGTAAATGCGTAAGGTATATTTTTTGGAGGAAATCTGAGATGCTTGATAGAAAAGGCCTAGATTGCTTTAAAGAACCTGTTGGTAGGAATATGGAGCCTAAAGTTATATCTGATAAGGCTTTAGAAGGAAATGATGAAACTATTATTGGAAACTGGAGAAAAGGTGAAAATCTTGCAGAAAACTTAGCAAGATTGACTCCTGATATTATATGGAAGGCAGAATTTGAAAATTACAAGCTTGGACATTTAGCCAAGGAGATTTCCAAACTAAATGTAGAGAATGCAGCCTGGCTTCTTCTTGCAGCTTATAGCAAAATGATAGAGGAAAGAGATAAAGCTGAGAATTGAATTGCTGAGTACAAAGAAACCAGAAACTGATTCCAGAAATTCCAAG
>JAQZBX010004133.1:0-46165 GCA_029593785.1 Cabassous unicinctus | reverse complement strand
AGTTTGCCCCATCATTTGAAGAGGGTAGATGTTCCAGCCCACTGTTCAGGGAAAGTTTTGCTACTCCTGGCTACAGAAAGGGTGGAGCACATCCCCAAGGTTGGGGAGAGTGAGGTCGACACCCCAGTGCTCTGAGAGGGGTGGGCCTGTTCCCCATAGACTAGGGAAGGCCAGGTCACCACCTCACTGTTCTGAGAAGGTTGGGCCTGTATGCCAGGGATTAGGGAGAATGTTGCCACCACTTCACTGTACTAAGGGCATTGAGACTGTACCCCAGAGATTGGGGAAAGAGTAGCCATCACCCCAATATTCTTGGCGGGTGAGGTCTGGAGTTTGGTTTCCACCTAGATGCTTGATGAGGGTAGAACCAAGAAAATGGCCATTGGGCAAGCCTGTGGAAAGGGTGGGCCCCTATGAGGCCCCAAGGAGAAGAAACCATCATCTTAAGAATGACTCTTAGGGGAGCAGATGTGACTCAAGCAGTTGAGCACCCATCTCCCACATGGGAGGTCCTGGTTTTGGTTCCCAGTGCCTCCTAAAGAAAAAAAAAAACAATGAGCAGACAATGAGCAAAAAACAAAAGACAATGAGCAGACAATGAGTACAAATGAGCAAAAACAACAAGCAAATAGACAATGGAGCCATCTCAGGTGGGCGTGGGAGAAACAATGACTCTCAGACCTTGATTTCTAATGAAGTATGCCCTGCATGATTTTGCAATTGTTGGGGACCAGTGATGCATGTTTCCCTCCCAAATTCTCCTTATGGTAATACAAATGTTTAGCCTATGTCTGATCCTTTGTATATTGGAAGCATATCACTTATTTTGTAAGTTTCACAGATTTATAGCAAGAGGGGACTTTGCCCAAGACAAACTGTATTTTTATAAACTGATTGTGATGTGATTTTGTATTTAGCATTGTTACTGACTTAAGGTGTTTTTTGTTTGTTTGTTTGTTTTTTAATATTGTAATGTCTTTTGTGGATCCAGAGAGTGGAGTGTGGCAGTTTGAGATTACATATGAATCCCAAGAAGAAAGATTATGTTTGTAAACTGGCCTGTCCCTCTGGTTGTGATACCCTTTGTTTGTATTAAATCAAAGGTTTTTAAGTTTCCTTAATAAAATCAATTTAGAGCCTTTGATTGACCACATCAGTAGGGCATAACTCAGTTTGAGTCTCTACCTCTTGGTGGGCTGATATAAATAGACATTCAAGAAGACACACAAGTAGACAGAGAGATCCATAGACATGGCAGAGGAGAGAACTTTGATCCTGGAGCCCCAGGGAAAGATGACAGAACAAAAGAAGCCCTATGTCAGCCTGTAGCTGAGAGAGAGGAAGGCTGAGCCCTCAAAGAGATCACCCACCATCTTGCTTCAACATGTGGCAACTAACTTTGGTGAGAAAGCAGCCTTGAGTTGGACTCTTTAGGGCCTTGTAACTAAGTTTTTACCCCATATAAATACCCTTTATAAAAGCCAACAGATTTCTGGTTCTTTGCATCAGACCCCTTTGGCTGACTAATTCTACTGGAATCCTCATAAAAGGCAAATTTGGACACAGACGCAAACAGACACACAGGGAGAACAGCATGTGACCTTGGAAGCAGAGATGGGACTGATGCAGCTATGAACCAAGGAGTACCAATGATTGTCAGCAAACACAGAGGCTAGGGAGAGGCACGAAGTACCCCCTAGAGTCTTCAGAGTAGCATCTCCCTGCCAATACCTTAATTTTTGACTTCCAGCCCCCAGAAATGTCAGAGAATAAATTACTATTGTTTTATGCCACCAAGTTATGGTGCTTTGCTGTGGCAGCCCTAAGAAGCTAACACATACAGTAAACAATCTTTTAAGACTTTTTTGACTCAGCATAATGTTTTGATATTCATCCATGATGAATCAGTAGTTCCTACCTTCTTTTTCTTTTTCTAAGTGGTTTCTGTTGTATAGATATACAAGTTTGCTTATGCATTCTAATATTGATAGACACCTGTGTTGTTTCCAGTTTTTATTATGAATAAAGTTGTCAAAATAAGTCTCTTTTTTGTACATAAATATAAATTTCCCTTAGGTAAATATCTAGGATTTGAATTGCTGGGTCGTATGCACATTAATAAGAAACTATCAGTCCCTTTTTTCCAAAGTGGTTGTACCAATTTACATGTCTACTATCAACATATGAGAGTTCCAATTGTCGAAATCCTCTAAGGCATTTGGTTTTGGAAGTACTTTTACTTTTAGCTATTCTGTTAAAAATGGTATTACACTAAGGTTTTAATTTGCATTTTAATGACTAATAGTAATATGCACTGTTTCAAGTACTTATTTCTCAGTCAAATAACTTCTTTCCCATTTTAATTGAGCTGTTTGCCTTTTTATTATTGTGCTTTAGGAGTTCTTTATATATCATGGATACCAGTCTCTAGTCATATACATGATTTATGAAAGTTTTCTTACAGTTGGAGGCTTGCATGATTTTTTTTGTCATTTTGGTGTATTTTGATGAGTGACATATTTGAGTTTGAAACTGTCCAAGTTTTTCTATCATAGATACTACTTTTTGTGATATTTCTAAGAAATTTTGCTCATTTTCAAGTCATGAAGATATTCTTCTAAATTTTCTTCTGGTAGCTATTTATATGTTTAGATTTTACATTGAGGTGTATGATCTATCAGAAATTAATTTTGGGGGGTATAGTGTGAAGAAGTGGTAAAGATTCTCTTATGTTCACTAAGATTTGCAATTTATCCATCACCATTTTAAAAAAAATTCTCTTTACTTATTGATTTGCTTTGGCACTTGTGGTGAAAACCAACAAATTTACGATGTAGGTCCATGTCTGGTCTTTATTCCGCCAATATATGTGTTAACCATTCTGCCAGTGCCACAATGACTTGACTATTTAAGCTTTATATTAGGTCTTGAGATTAGGTTGAAAAGTATTCCAGCTTTGTTTATTCTCTTGGATATACTAGGTACTTGACTTTACATGTAAATTTAAGAATTGGCATGGTAATTTCTAAAGAAATGTCTGATTTTATAATTAGGAATGCATTCAATCTATAGATCAATTTATGTCATTGATTTCTAAATTGATTCCATAATGATCAGAAAACATTTGTATTATAATTTCAAATATATGGAATTTATTGAGGACTGAAACAGGTAACTACATATAATCAAATAAACTGTTTTTAATCTGAAGACAGTATAGCTCTAGGCAATTTTTTATTATTTTTTGAATCTCCCCACCATATTGCATAGTTTAGCATCACTGTGAAGACTTGCTCTATTTACTGTGGTTTAACTCTGGTAATGAATAAGGGAGGGTCAAAATAGACTTTCAGGTTAGGTGTGCCTTTATTTGTTTTCTATGTGTTTGTAATAAGCTTTCTTCCTGGCAGTTAGTTATGAGATCTTCAATGCCTACACGCACTGATTTCTGCTGCAGGGCTCAGACAAAAACTAGATAACTAAACTAGCTGTTCTAAATTTATTTCCACAATTAACCGCCTTGAGAATCACTCTGATGCCATCTTTTACTCCTTGAGGCCTTTACCTCACTTAACTTGAGGCTTTCTGAAACCTCTCCTCCCTATGTAGCAGTCATCTACCTGTCCTTCGAACAATGCTTAGCTCCAAGTAGGTTTTTCTTTATATCTGATCCCATCTGCTTTTTATCTAGGGCCTTGTCTTCACTTTGAGAAGGTATGTTTGGAGACACAGATGTTTACATATAGTTTCAAAGAAGGAGGTTGTAGAAACACAGATGGTCATCAATGAGCAAGAAGAAAACTTAACTTTATAATTTGGATGATCTCAGGAGGTCCTCCAACTATTCAGCTGTGAAAGGGGGAACTCTCCAATCATAACGTCTGTGGCAGTTTGGTATTGTTTATGAACTCCAAAAACAGACATTGGACTGTGATTGTAAACTGGTCTGTTCCTCTGGGCATATTGTACTCAATTCAGAGGTTTCACTTTTACTTTATTAAATCAAGATTAGGGCTTTTATTTGACCACATCATTAAGGCAACTCAGTTTGAGTTCCCGCCCACCACCCTTTTTTGGACTATATAAACAGATGTTCAATCAAAGACAGGGAAGTAAATACATGGAGAAGGAGAACACAGAGAGCCCCAGGGAGAGAGCCGAGCCATTTGCCTGATAGTTTGCAGCAGAAGAGACCAGAGCCCTGAAAAGCTGAGAAAGCCTAGAAAGAAATGAGCCCCAGGGAGAGAGATGAGCCTTATGCTAGCTTACAGCTGAGATGGGAAGAAGCAGGGACCACGGAGCCTTAAGAGGAAGAGGAAGGCTGAACCCTCACAGAGACCAGCAGCCATCTTGCTCCAACACGTGGCAACAGACTTTGGTGAGGGAAGTGACTTACTCTTTGTGGCCTTGTGACTATAAGCTTCGACCCCAAATAAATACCCTTTATAAAAGCCAACAGATTTCTGGTACTTTGCATCAGCACCCCTTTGGCTGACTAAAACAACTTCATTGCTTATGAACCTCAAATGCATTATTTTTTTAATTATGGGGATATTTGGTGGTTTTGTTTTTGTTTCTTTGTTGTTCTTGTTGATAAGTGTCCATATTTTTTTGTTGACAAGAGAGCTATGGAAAGCTATTTTGGAGGGGGTATTTACTAGATGTAGTATTTATTTATTTCCTTAGATATGGTGACTTTCTTAAAGAATGCAAAATAAATTCTGCTTAAAATAATGACATCAATACTGTTTTCTCCCTTATTATAAATTTTTCAGGAAATTTTTGTAAGAAGCAATATTTAACATCAGATATCGTGGTGATCTGCATATATTTATATGAGACATATGGAGCTGGAATCCTATTTTCAATAATATGTATATGCCATGGGGAGAAGTTCTTTTAGCTTAGATACACACAGGGTAAAAGCTCTAAAATACTTTGTGAAAAGAGAAAAATCATTACCTTGCATTATCCTAGCTTTGAACAAAATGATGGTGAGCCTGTGCTTTTGGTACTGTATCACTTGCATTCTAAGAAAATGCATTGTGGATAAAAAAATTCAGAGGAAATCAAGGCAGAGAGAAAAAGAAATGAAAGCTGAAAGAGAAAATGTGAGACATGCCGACTTTGATAAGCTTAATGAGGGCTCATTTACCTAATCCTAGTTACTATATTGAAGGGCATCCCTTGATTTCTGAGTATCCCAGTTTCAGTAGCACAGCAAAAGGCAGGCACATCGACTTGTGCATCTGATTTCAGGCTCTCCTGTTTCCCCTGAGACTTGACTTCTTTAATTGCCCTCTCTTTTTTACCTTCAACCTTTGTGTGCTCTACCAGCTATATTCTCTCAACCTATAATCACCATAATGTCACACCCATGATCAAAGAATAACAGCTTCTTGACCCTGAACCTTCATTTTAGTTCTTTACTTTCTTTTTATTCACTGTGTTTTTAAGAGCAATTGATATTCATTATAACTACCACATCCATCTCTGTTCTCTCCCTAACTCATTACTTCTAGATATTTGACCTCCACCTCCCTAAGGAAATTGCATTCCTTAAGTTTTATGAAATTCTTTTCATAGATTAGTTTCTGGGAATTTTTTCAGTGTTATTCATTTTAGATTTCTCTGCTACAAGTGAAGCTACTGCTTCCTTCTTCATGACCCCTCTATGATCTATTTCCTCCTGTTCTTTGCATCTTAACCTTTACCATAAGCATTTTACTCTGCAGAATTTGGGCCTCAGCCTTTTCATTCTATAATTCTTCCTTGAAAATCACAATCACTCTCATGCTAAAATTTCTCAAATGTCTGTCTCCTTCCCAGAGCTCTCTTTAGATATTTACATTCCATTGCCCCTTTATTACTACCACTTAAAAGTTATAACCTTACTTACTTTTGCCTAACTTCTATCACTTTTAAACTGTATTTGCATATAATATAAATGTTAGGAAATTCATTAATATAATTTATCATGGTCTTTTTTGGTTTTCTGCCCAAACTGAGCAGTTTATATGGGAATGCAATACCAGGATGCAGGAGTCAGGGGCAGTGGTTTGAAACATGGAAGGGGAGACAGCCTTGTGCTATTGATTTGGGCATTGCCTGTGGCTACTGTTTGCCTGATCCATCAAGACTTTTTGAGGAACCTCATGGGGTATGTCTCATAAGTGTCTGTCTAAGGCAAGAAAGTGAAGGGCATTTATCCTAAACTCTCACGCTCCAGTCCTCAAGGGGGAACTCCACAGCTGGAGTTCCTGCAGTTCTGGACTTGCCTAAGTACAGAGCAGTTCCCATGGGTGCCCTGGAGGTGGAGGTGGAGGGTGAGAGGCTTCCTGCCCAGGCCCTAGAGGCCAGCCTCGGTTAGGCTCCTGCTGTGCAATGTGCACTGAAGCCAGCCTTGACCTGGCCATGTAGCAGTGGCCAGAACCAAAGGGGAGGCCGAGGGGATTCCAGGTGCTACACCGGAGACATCTGGTCCTCTTCCAGAAGTACTAAAAAGGCCTTTGAAAATAATGTGCTATGTTGTTTTTCATGAAAAACAGTAGAACAGGTAACAAGATATATCTGTAGTATATATGCATATATATGTACATACGCATACATACATACAGAAATACACACATCAGAGCAAAATTTTACCAAAATAAATCAAGGCAAAATGATGGATTTAAGACTATAAAGCCAGAAATTAGGCAGAAGAGAGTGCCCCAAATACCACTAATATTTTAAACTAAAATAGAAATATTTTCAAGCATATTAGCCAAGAGAAATAAAATTGTAGTATAATAATTGGGAAAGAATTTGCAAACATACTGCAAGGAACATTATAGAAATACCATTTAATGGCTTATTTTTTATTAAATGGTAATTTTTGTTGCATATAGTATACTCCCATATATAGAGACTTATTGAATCTATTTAAAATATTATTTAATTTACAAAAAATTATTATAGGTATTACTTTAGTCACACTTATAATGATGAAAATGTCATATAATGAAGTTTATGAAATTGTTTTTAAATCTTTGGAATTTCCCACTTATAATGCAGTTGACTTGTTCTTTAATTATTCTTATTCTAAATAGTTTGACCTTATGTTCTCCTCTGTATTTTGTATTCCACTGAAATTACCTGAATGTCTGGTTATTTATCTTGAAGAAAATGTCTTAAGAACAATTTTTTAAAAGTAATTAGGGGAGAAATTCTTCTGTAAGTTTCAAGTTGCTTTTGCAAATACATTTGAAATTAACATGTATACCAAAAACTTCTTGAATAGTCTAATTCTTAATCTAATAATATACATAATCATTCTTCTTACTGTAATCATCATCATCAGAACTCAACATTGCTAAGTATTTGAATACTATGACTGTTTGAAGCTTTTTGTGGATACCAGAAAAGATCATGTTTTAAAACTAATCCATTCCTGTGGAAGTGGGACCCTTTGGATTGGATTGGATTGGATTCAGTTGAGGGGCCTTTGATTAGATTACTTCAGTGAGGCATGACCCACAGTGGGTTTTGGTCCTCTTGCTGGAGTCCTTTATAAATGGGAAAAACATGCAGAGACAGAGAGAGAAAACCACAGAGACAGACAGAAGGAACCCAGGAGCTCAAAGAGGAACCCAGGAGAAAGGGAGCCACAGACGGAGCAGCCAGAACAAGCAACAAGACCCAGAAGAGAAGCAGATGCCTCCATGTGAGAGAGAGGACCCCAGGATCAACAGCACTGTCCTGATAATGCCTTGATTTGGACACTTTCATAGCCTCAGAACTGTACACTTTTAACCTAATAAATAACTTTATAAAAGCCAACTAGGGCAGCAGATGTAGCTCAAATGGTTGAGTGCCTGCTTCCCATGTACAAGGTCCCAGATTCGATCCCCAGTACCTCCTCAAAACAAACAAACAAACAAACAAAAAAAAAAAGAAAGAAAGAAAAAAAAACTGGCATCTTCTCAAAACAAACAAACTCTCATTGGGGAGTAGATGTAGCTAAATGGTTGAGCGCCAGCTTCCCGTGTACAAAGTCTTGGGTTCAATCCCTGGTACCTCCTAAAAAAAAGAAAAAGCCAACTCATTTCTGGTATATTTCTCCCAGCAGTCTTTAGCAAACTAAAACATGTCTTTTACTGCATGATCTCTTTTAATTTTCAAATAAATTCTATGATGTAAACACTGCTATTAGTCCATTTCTCCAAGGAAGAAACTGAGGCACAGGAAGCAGTTAATGTGTTCAACATCAGAAACTTGGTAAGTGGAAAGAGGGACTTGAGTCCAGGATTGTTTGAGTCTGTAGATGACACTCTTAGTCACTGCATTATATTGCTGAACTTAATACCTTGCTCCTTACTCCCCTCCACAGCCTCATTAGAGAATTTCCTTAGCCAAACAACATCTAGCAGCACCAGCATTTCCCCCTATAAACCACCCTCATTTTTCTGGTATGAGCCTTAATCCTATCATCTTTCTTAGGAACTAGAAATTGGTTATCTGAAAAACTGTCAGTGTTATATTATTAAAAACAAATGAACAACCAAACAAAAGAGTAAAGTAGACCAAAACAACAAATAAGCTGAAATTGTGTGACTGGAGCCAACCGTATCAAAGAAGTTTAGTCTTCACAGAGGAGCCGAGACTCTGAACAGATGATAGAGAGTAACTTGGAAGTGCGGCCAATAAGCCCTGCTAGAGACGGAGGGATTTGCTGTAAGCCAGAGTTTCTAGTGACTGTACACAGACACCCAGGATAAAATTGTTCCTTGTATTGAATGTCCATGGTATTTCTTCATTTTAAAAACACTATTAACTTTAGCAGATCTATGATAGCATACATTCTCTTGACTGTATCAAATATTTCATAAAAATTCATGGGACTGTTTCACTGTTGAGTGTCAAAAGGAAAGAATATGAAAAGGAAATAATGACAACCATAGAAGTAGGTTTAGACTTGTTTCTAAAATACTTTAAGCAGAACTAGAAAGAGGGTTTCAGGCACATACTTATGGAAGTTGCGTCCCTGTGTTAGTACAATGGGTGTAATAAGATTCATTTCTTGGCATCCTATCCTATTCTGTCCGTTTATAGATGCCTGGCACCATTATGTCCCCCTCTCCTACATTTTAGAAGTTCTCATTTTTACTGGGTTAATTCATACAGACCTTTACATAATGCCTATTATTTTATATCCCCCAAATCAACAATATAAACAGCAACCAGAATTCTTAATCCTGCAGTACTCCTGGTTTCTACCTTAGTTCTCTAAACCCTTTCACGGCAAATCTTTTGCAACAGTTATTGACACTCATTTCACCATTGTTTTACCTACTGTTCATGCCTTTCCCCCAACACTGTACTGATTTTTGCCATCATCCTGCAGTACTACCAAAAGCTACCAGAAATGTCTCAGTAATCATGTTACTTGACTTCTCTACTGCATATGTCCTTGCTGACCACTCTTTTCTTTTGAAAATATTCTCTGTCCTTGCTTTTCATGAACCCACACTCTCCTGGTTGTCTTTCTTTCTCTCACTCTCCTCTTAGTATGATTTATATAGTTCTTATCTAGATTTCTGAAACATTCTCGTGCATTCATAACTGTAGAAATCACCCTCTTTAAATATGGCCAGTGCATTCTTTCTTATGTATAAAAATGGCACTAAAAAAATCTGAGTTAAATAAAAATATTACCAGCACCTCTTTCTTGCTTGAGTAATTACATTGATTAAAATATTTAAAATTAATTTATTTTTTAAAATTTCTAAAAGCTCAAGGAATTATTTTAAATTCCCTGGGCTTCAGTTCTTTCACCTATAATGTGTGAAATTTAGGTTAGTTCAGTGGCTAAATTACATAAATCTAGGAATAGAATTTAATTTCAGTATTTCTGTCAGCCAAACTATATATATTGATTCTCAAACAATTGGTTCAAACTATAATAAATATATATTTTTTATTTCTGTTTATAGCATGTTAAACATAATGTCTGATTAGTAACTGCAGGAGTCTCAGGAATATAAATTTTTAAAACCTTATAATTTGTTATTATTTATAGCATTTTGGTAGACACGTTATTTTAAAAACAAGAGCTCAATGGGAGAAAAATATTAATAAGTTATTTGATAGTGAAAGGTAAAAATAATTTAGATAATTTCTGTGGACCTTTCTATATGTAAATACTATAACACTATCAGTTCCAAAATGAGTTCATATCAAAGGAGAGAATTGCAATTCAGAAAATTAAGAGAGCTTCTATGTCTCAAATAAAACCATAGATATTCTCCAGTTTTTTAATGTTCACTAATGAGTATTGCTTTGTTAACCAGAAATAAAATTATGACAGAGCTATATGTTTAAGGGAAGATGAAGATAAACTAAAATAATTAGTAATTTATGTTGGCAATATTTTCAAAGTCCTGTAAAAATGAGAATATCATAGGTAGGTTCCTTTATTAAATATTGGGATATTGAGTCATAGACCACTTGTTAGCTCAAATATTAGAGTGGAAAATATTAAGTGCAATATAACTTTATTTTTTGAAAATTAAAATAACTGTACTTTGTGACTAAAGACAGTGTTGCCAAGAAAAGAGAAAATTTTAGCTGATAGAACTTTAAACAGAAAATTTAAAGTCAACTTTCACAATCTTTTCCTTGATTTAAAAAAAAAAATCAAATAAAGGGGAAAATAATACAGTCATCTCAATATTGGTGAAAAAAGCAGTTGATAAAATTCAACACTTATTCATGATTAAAACAAAAAACTTTTCCTCAATCTGATAAAGTACATCAATGAAAAACCTATAACTAATATCAAACTTCATGATGGAATATTGAACATTCCTTCCTAAAATCAGGAATATTATATGGATGCCCACTCTCACCATGTTTGTTTAAGACTAACCTGGAGTCACAGCAAATGTAATTAGGCAAGTAAAAATTAAAAAACATAAATATTAGAGAAGAAGAAAAAACTGTCTAATTGTAGTTGACATGATTGAGTAGTTAGAAAATTCATAGGAAAATAGAAACTACTAGAGCTAACAACTACATTTAGTAAAATTATGTGATAAATGCCAATATTTAAAATCATTTATATTTCTGTACTCTAGCAATAAATAATTTTAAAATTAAATTTTAAAAATTACCTTTACCAATATCATCAAAGAATACTAAATAGCAATGAATAAATTTACCTAAACTAGTTTAAAATCTGTACATTGGAAACTAAAATTATTGCTAAACATTTTAAAAAGACTTAAATAAGTAGAAAGTTATGCCATATTTGTAGTTTGCAAGACCCAATTTTGTAAATATATAATTTTTCCATAAATGGATCTATAAAATATATGGAAGTCCAAACAAAATTCCAGCAGACCACTCTTGGAAACTGTCAAGCTGATTCTAAACTTTATATGAAAATGCAAAATACCTAGAATAGTCAAGACATTCTTAGGGTGGAACATTTGGAAGATTTATATTACTGATTTTAAGAATTATTATAAGTGTGAGTAATCATAAGCATGTTATATTGGTGCCAAGACAGAGAAAAAGATCAGTGGAATGAAATAGCACCAACATAAGCCCAAACGTACACTGTCAATTGATCTTCAACAAAGGAACCAGTGAAATTCAATTAGGAAAAGGAAATTCTTTTCAATAGATGGCTCTAGAACAGCTCGAAATCCATATGGATAGTAATGAACCTTGATTCAACCTCAAAACAATGTAAAAATTAATTCAAGAGGGAACATAGAACTATAGTATCAAACTAGTGTAAGTAATCATGCAAGGTTATTAATACAGTTTTGGAGTTGGCAGATAGTTCTTATGACACAAATTATACTAATTATGACAGAAAAAAATAAATTGAAATTTATCAGAATGAAACAAAAAACCTTCTGCTTATTAAAAAGCATCATTAAAAATAAGAAAGAAAAGTCATTGCCTGGGAGAATATATTCTTAATATCTACAACTAAATCTGAATGTACATAAAATTTGACAAATCAATAATAAAAATTCAAACATTCACCAGTGGACAAAGCTTTTGAGCAGACACATCAAAGATGTGAACACAGCATTAGTCATTAATGTTTCAAATTAGTTAAGTCGGATTTTAAATTTGCATCTGGGGGGAGGCCAGGTAGGACAGCGTGGGAACCGGGGCCATAATGCACGAGAAAAGACAGGGTATTACTCAACTCACAGGCCGCAGAGAGCGTGCGGGCTGCCACCAGGTGTCTAGGGCAAGTGCAGCCAGCTCAGCGGCTCAGCCAGCAAGTGGGGCGCACACACAGAGTGAGAGGGGCCCTTCTGCTCCTGCCTTTACACTGGTCCAGGGGTGGAGGTTAGTAGGCTTCTCACGGGAGTCAAGGGTTGGTTAGTTTGAAGCATGGGGCCCCATGTTGTAGGGACCATTAGCTTATCATCTGGGACCATCTGTGGGCTCGGATGAGGGGTGCGGTTGGAGTGGATGTGTGGCTGCAGATGCAGACTTGGGCTCTGGGGGAGTTTATACTCAAGGGCTGGAAAGCTGCTCCTAACTAGGCCAAGGTCAACGTGGAGGCAAGTGGCTGAGCAGAGGTGAGGTGGCTACCAAGGCAGCACACATGAAGAAATTGATAGTTATAATAGTTAAGGAAACGGACATTGAAATCAAAGAAAACTACCATTTTCACAACTGAAATGGCTAAAATTAAAAATACTGATATTCAAGGGTTGGTGAGAATGAGGAAGAGCCAGGAACTGCCCTAAATTGCTGGTGCAAGTGTAAACAGTTAAAAGTACTTTGATAAATTCTTGAAGATTTTAAACTTCCCTATAATCCAACAATTGCACTCTCAGGTATTTGCCCAAGGGAAACGAGAGCATAAATCCACAGAAATACTTGCACAAAAATGTTCATAAGAGATTTTGTCATAATTTCCTGAAAACGAAAAGTCCAAATGTTCAAATAGCTATCAGCAGGAGAATGGATAAAAAAAGTTCTGTATTCATAAAATGGGAAACTATTCCAAAAAAAACAGCACCTTACTAATATATGCAAACACACAGATAAATCTCAAATAGTTTTTTTGTATGAAAGAAATTCAAACAGAAGTAAAACTAATCTGTATTAATAGACTTCAGATAGTGTTGTGTCTGATCTGGTGGTCTTGGCTGGAAAAGACAATAGAGAATATTTAGGAATGATGGAAATGTTCTATATCTTGATTTGTGTTATCGTTACATGGACTAATATGTCAAAACTCACTGAAATGTGCAATGAATAACTGTACATGTTATGTATAAAATAAATTAAGATTAAAATTTTAAAAATCAAATTTCAAAAGTAAATTCTTAAAATATTTACATATCCTAAATTAATAAAAATATAATAAAATATAATCTAAGTTAATAAAAATATAATATTCATTGTACTTAAAAAATCTTCATAGCAGATAAGTCAGTTTATGTATTTCCATTTTCAATTTAGTGCTTTTAGTCTGAAATCTTCACGCTAACTCTTTTGTCAATTACTACTGTTAATGTCAGTATTCATGTGTAAATGTACATGATAAAAAGATGGCAAAATAAAAAGATTTCTCTCTATGATCAAAAACTGCAACTCAGACAAACTTCAGTTTATACCTTCAAAGACTTTGCTTTGCAATCTTCCTTTTACCTACAGTCAAGGAACCACTAATGTATCATCCAAGAGCATTACCTAATGAATGTCAACTCTTCTTGCCTGCTGACAAAAAGGAACACAATCGTAACAGCTATAAATGGTAGCCAATAATGATTGCTAGCCAATTACTGCTGAGTTTTTGTGAAAGACAGACCTGCCTGTTTAGAATCTCCTTTGGTGCCTGCCCATTAAATTGCTAAAGCCCTAATCAGCTTGTACATATCTTCCTTTATTGATAATAAAGTACAATTGATCCATCTAGGACTATCTATACCAAATATAGGTGAGTACTAGCCCAGTGAAAGAAAGCCTAGTAATGAAGCAGATAAAAAGTGTCCTCAGCCTATTTTCAACTCTCCCACTCAACCTGCCTCAACGGGCCATTCAATTCACATCAGCAAACATGACTTCACCCCCTACTGACTGTAGAGTGCATTTTGAGTTCAATGAACTGAGAAACAAATAAGGAAGACACAAATATTGAACTAAATGCAACACAAATGTTGGAATAGCAAAGAAGGCAAGATAATTACATCCTAGGGAGTCTGTGAAAGCTTCACAGAAGCAGCAGCATTGACCTGGAGAGGAATTTGTTTATGCCTTTTTTAGGTATTTGGGTGGCTCAGCAAGCCCACAGAAGAATGAAAGTGTGTTGCATGTTTGGAAATGTCAGTTTGTTCATGTAGTCATGGCACATAGTATGTGTGCTTGAGGGCTGGTGTAGGAGACGGAGCTAGAGAGATTGTCTGCAATCTTGAACAGATCCTGAAAGACTGATTGGAATTTTTTTCTTTTTGTGTTTTCATCTGGTTCCATGATTAGCATCTAAGTGCCTGATCCTATTCCCTACACTGGACTTAGATTTCATGTGTGAAATTTCTTTTGACCTGGCCTTTTCTTTCTTAAGAGTCTGTTTCCCTCCTAACCACCATTTCACCTGGACCGTCCCACCCTGGCACTCAGCCTCAAAATGGCCTCAGAAGGTGCACCTTCTCTGTTAGATATGCCATATCTCAACATTTTTATGTTCCATTTCTCTTCTTCCTTCTCTGAACTACGTATCTTTTCTCTTATCCTCTTAAGACTCTGTTCTGCAAACTAATCTTGAATTTAATTATCAAACTTGAAGATCTTCAATAACTCAATCTGTATCATCCCAGTATTGCTATATATAGATATTTTTTTACCCAAAGAACCCAAAGCACCTCTAGAAACCAAAGTTTACATAAATGAGTGGTAGAATTTGTAGGCACCCTTAACTGTATGATAAGGAATATTTTTTTGTATCTCCTTTCACATGACTGTTCAATGTTCATCACTCAGGTGCTGTCCCTTAGATATGTACAATGTGGTGCTGGCTATTTACCAACGAAGGTCATTGCTAACCCCTATAATTTGGGATTACTTTTAGGCTGCCAGTCAATTTTTGCACTACTGGTAGATTTCAATAAAATTCATCTTTGATATGAAACTGGAATGTGTTTTATACCATTTATTATTACATCCAGGCATGCCAGACAAAGTGAATATGTTGATTAACGACCATGGGGGAATCTGTGTCCTGGGCTTTGCTTCTTACTTCATACAGCAGGGACACGTCATTCATCAGCAATGACCACAGGGTCTGTCGGATTTTATTTCTTAATTACATTTCAGCTTTTGCAGGCTTAGATAGCAGGTCAAAAGAAATCTGAAATTAGATACTTTCAGAGCACTTAAAAACCATTTTGATTTGTATACAGAATCCATCCAGCCATCTTCTGAAGCAATCAAGCATACTTTAAAAACTTAACAGACCAAAATGTATCTCACTAGATTTTTCTGTTGCCTGAACACATTAGAACTCACAATATGAAAATGTTTTAACTTATAATTAGATCACTAATTTTTCTATGCTTGGGTACTGAAGTCAATTAATTTGTATAAAAATCTTAACAAAAAGCAGTATTAAATTCAAGTCATTGTATTGTAAATCATCATCATTAACCTCTGAACTAATTTTCCTGGCAAACTTATTGAGTATGTGCATTACTTCAAATGTTAATTTTGGTTAACTGTTTAAACAAGTACTGCTTTTGGGGTTGTATTTGCAGTTGGATGGCTGGAGTTCAGTTACTTTAATTAAAAATATTCAATTAACTCAAGCCCAGTTGACTGTGAGTCCAGACAATGTTAAATTTCTGATTAATAATTGCTAAGTAAATAAATATTAAATGAGGAATGATTGATTTTCCCCCCTGGAAACTTGCAGTCAAATACAATTACACTTTACATTTTCTTTTCCAGTAATTAGTTAGTTAAGAAATACAAATTTATAAAGAGACTCATTTTAAAATTAAAAGATGAGCTTAGAAATAACAGGATAAGGTGAAGATTCTGCTTTTAAATTTTGTTAAATTAGAATGAAATGTTTTCTTCCCACAATATTTTTGTATCCTATTTCTAAAAGGCTAAAAAAAGAGTAACTAGTGTGCATACAAAGAAATAATTGTTAATTAAAATAAAGAATGCTAATTGATAAGAGAAAATCCTATTTGCACGTGCATTTTTATATCTTAATCAGAAATACATGAACATGCTACTGAGAAAACATGGGTTTTTCTGCCTGATGCGCTCCAATAAATAATTCCTGAAATACCAGGGTACCAAAGAGAGAAAGAGTTTATTCCTAAGTGCATAGCAAGGAGATGAGAGTGTTATCAGAATGGTGTCTAGGTTCTTTGCTCTGTCGCTAAAGAGAATTTAAGGATGAGCCACAGATTAATGAGGCAAGCAGAGAATTAATTGGGGGTTAAAGCAAGAGAACAGAAATACACCCTCAGACATTGAGCAGGCATTCTCAAAAGAAAGTAATGTGAAGTTCTGCCCCGGGGTCCCCTTTTTATAGGAGTACAAGACTCCAGGGTCTGCACTGATTGGCATATTTGAGACAAAGCAGGGAAACTCTATTGGGTGATTTGATTCTGTTAGAGGGTTAGAGGTTGCTGTCTGGTAGTGACTGGTTTCTGGCTAATGTTCCTGAGCCGTGTTGGAATTTGCTGCATGAGGGACTTGTGAAAATAGGTGAGTAGTGTGAGAATTTCCTGTTTTTCTTCTTCTTCCTGCTGGGTGGACATTGCAAGCTACCTTCCCATGACTTGTTTTTGCAGTCAGTGGATACAAGCTGCTAGAGCTGCTTCCACAACTGATGGGTGAAAGCTTCAAGCTGCTTTCTCATAACTTATTTGTGCACATTAGCAGGCATCAACTGCCTGCTGATAACTTGCTTACGTTAGTCCAGCAGGATGCTGCTCCAGTTTTTTCTACTGCATGGTGTTTGTGTGGAAATTTATTAGATTTTCTGCCTCTCCTCTTTAGGTCCCTATTCTATCCTGCCTCACAAGTCTGTCAGCCTAAAATCTATCTTCCTATACTACACTGATTCTGATAGTTTTATAATATCCAAGGACAGGTAGATTTATACTAATAAGTAATTGGGTGGGTTAGTTCTGGGCTGATTTAGTAAATCCTTCATTAATAAACATTAGGGGGCTGTCTAGTGATCATAAAACTTCAAAGTTGTGAAACAGGATGCAGGGGGATACAAATGAGGACAAATCACAAGGTTTCTACAATCACAAGATAAAGGTTATATGGTTTTACAATCATTATCAGAGAGCAAGGCATCTGGATTCTAGTACAGCAAGTTTCAGTAATTTCAGATATTTACTTTGGGCTATTCTACAATATACTAGAAAATAACTAGGCACCTATATAATGATTCAGTAATAATAATCATTTGTTAATTCTTAACCTTAGGTTACAATAACACAGAAAAATATCCAATGATGCAGCATTGAAAAATACTGACAATACCAAGTATTGGTGAAGGTGTGGGCAACTAGAAATTTCATAGCTTGCTAGTGAGAATGTAAAATGATGCTAGCAATTTGTAAAAGTTTGGCAGATTCTTATAAAAATAAACATGTACTTACTATTTAATTCAGCAATACCTCTCCTGGGTAGGTATTTTGGCACCCATGATAATTGCATCTCAAGTCTCCCCCTCAGAATCCCAGCTTTGTGTTTGTGTAGACACTGTGTTTCCCATGGGTTGCTCCCACCCAATGTCTGAGTATGGCAGAGATAATAAGGTAGGCCCATTCCTGGGGGAGATGGGGCACCTAGGAGACGTAGAAATCCTCTCCTGGGTGATTTGGGCCTAAGGATTTCTTGTAGGCCTGCACTGCAGACTAAGAAATATTGCACAGAGGTCAGACCTGCATTGCAATCTGACAGCTTTCCAGATGTCTGTGCCCCCCCTATTTTCCCTCACATGTGTTCCCCCCATTAAACATTTGGCATGTCTAATCTCATTTTGCTTGCTTCTCAGGGGACCTGGCTTAACACGGTTATTTTCTCAAGAGAAATAGCGTATATTTACACAAAGGCTTGTATATGAACGTTTATAGCAGCTTTGTTTAAAATAATCCCAAACTAGAATCCACCCAAACATCCATCAACATGTGAATGAATGAAAGGTTTGTGGCATACTTATACAATGGAACACTATTCCACGATGAAAATGCATGGAATTAATTGCTAATTCATGCAACATCATGGATGAATATAAAAAACATGCTGGGTGAAAGGAGTCAGACACAAGAGTACAAAATATATGGTCTAATTTATGAGACTCTGCAAAAGGCCAATCTTATCAATACTGACTGAAAGGAGATTGGTGGTTTCCAGAGTCATGATTGCTTAGGAATGAGCACGAGGGGATTTCTAGTCTTATAGACTATTTCTTGCTCTGGATTGTGGCAGGGTTACTGGGCAATATAAATGTGGCAAAACTTGTCAAAATGTACACTAATAGCTGTTGTATTTTTGTATGCAAATTGTGTACAATTGATTTTTAAAAAATCTAACAGTGTAGACTGTAACTCAACTTAGGTAAGATATTGAGAATTATTTCCTTAAATATTATTACTATGTAACCAAGGGTTAAGAATTAACAAATAATTATAATTATTAAATCATTATATAGATGACTTTCCATTATAAATAGCAAAAGGTAATAATACCTGAAATTACTGAAGCAGGCTAGAGTTGTCCCATAAACACATAAGTCTAGTGTTTATGGGACCACTTTATGATTTATGGTTACACTAGACACAATCTCACCCTTATGTATGCTTACTATTGAAGCAGGCTAGTTAGGGAATAAATAGATGGATCTGGAACCTGGCAGGAAGCCCATGTGGCCTTTGGTACCCCCAAGATGGCTGCTGGAAGAACTTGTGAGATTCCCCCATTCAGAACGAGATTTCCTCTGGAAGCCAGGAGAAGCCCTGGATGTTCTCCAGGGGAATTGATGGGTGGGGTAATCGGGGTAATCAATCCAAACAGCAAACAGCTGTGACTCCTGTGCCATTAGCAAAGGGGCAGAGTAACTAATGGTTCAAAAAGCAAGCGCAAAGGCCGACTGCCTCTCTCTTGCCTTTTGACCCCCGTTTTTGCCTTTCCCCCTGCTCTTGCCTACCCACCCCCCGCCCCCATGATGAACATGCAAGTAGACCTGGGCATTTATAATCTGTAATGGGGAATTGTAGTCAAGATGCGTGAGGAGGAAGGAACTCGCTTTTGCTGGTGTCAACTATCCCCATCCAATAAGTCAGAATATATATATACTTAAATCTACTTCTACCACTTATACTACTACTATTTCGAGCTAGGGTACTATTTTATTTGCCTGGTACCCTTTTTTGCCTTCTGGAGAAATGATTCTATCTCAAATATAACAATGTTTCCTGTTGGATAAATGCCTCATCTTCTGCTGGTAGTGGTGACCTCGTGTCACAGGCTGAATCAGTCAGGCTTTCTTCAAGATTTAAAGCATAAAATGGTGGTTTAGAGTGATGTACCACACAATAACATGCTCTTAATCCATTCCTGTGGGTGTGAACTCATTGTAAGTAGGACCTTCTGATGAGGTTACTTCAGTTAAGGTGTGGCCCACCTTAATCAGGATGGGTCTTAATCCTATTACTGGAGTCCTGTATAAGCACAATGATATCCAGACAGATAAAGAAAAAGCCACTGGAAGCAAGAAGCTGAAGGAGAAGTTGAAGGTCAACAAAACTGGAAGGAAAGGGAGAGGCCAGGAGAGGCCACCATGTGCATTGCCATGTGACAGAGGAGCCCGGGACCAAGGATTGACTGCAGCCAGCCCCAAAATGCCAGTCTTTGGGGAGAAATCACTGCCTTAATGATGCCTTGATATCAGTTTCTCCTAGCTTCAAAGCCATAAGCCAATAAATCCCCTTTGTTTAAGCTGACCCATTGCATGGTTTTTGCTTTAGCAACAAGGAAACAAAGCATTCAATGAAGAGAGTACCTTCTCTCTAGTTAAGAATCTGGGCTCTGTAAAACCCTGACCATGGATCAAGTCTTATTAATTAGTCTTCTCTAAAAGGGATAACCCAGTTCTCAGGGAATAATGTCCAAAAGTAAAGAATTAGAGAGGGGATGTTTGCGTAGGATCTAGAATTCTGATGAATGAACCAATATGCAGTGTGTGCTAACTATGAGTCGAGTATAGTGCTATGTGCTTTACAGCATTATTTCACCTATAAAACAGTTTTATGGAGATTAATTATCTCTTTTTTGTAAATAATGAAAATGCATTATAGAAGGGTCAAACATCTTCCCCAAGGCTACAGACTTGGGAAGGGCAGAAGTGTGATTAGTGTGGGCTGCTTGACTCAGAAATCTGTGAGTTTAATCATAATGAACTGCTGGTTATCAAAATACTTACAAATAAGAATGAATCAATATGGTGCACTCTGAGTATGCAATGTGAAAGGAGTAAAAAGCAGTTCTGGTTAAACATAGCAGGCATCTTAAAAATGGATTTTAAGCTATCTCTTTGTTCCCCATCACATTTTCCTAAAAGTGGCATCAGTCTTGGATAAATTATTTTGTTTTCTCAGTACTTTTTGTCTCCTTCAAAGCAGGGCACTTTTCTCCTTCTCTTTGGCTTAGTAAGAATCACAGAAACAAAAGGAAAAATAGAAATAGACACACAGCTAATTGAAGATATTAAAACTCATCCCACCCATCAGAGATATTGCATGTAATTGTACATATTCAAAAAATTCCATCCCCCGTGCCTTATCTTTCTATAGCCATTGCCTCCAGTGAAAAGAGTTTTGCTGCTGATATGCTTTGACCAGTGTTGCAGCATGTAGTAGGCTAAGCACCCTTTAATTCTAGTCATGCAATGATTTAATGAGATCTGGATATAGCGATTAGGACCGAAATACTCAATTGGAAGAAGTATTACAAGTAGGGATCCATTCAACAGAAACAGATTTTACTTGACATTTTTAAATGAGAGCCACATTTCAGGAAATTAGAAACGTTTATTATTGGGTAGCTTGACTGTAGAAAGAAAAATTACCCTTCTGTATATTGAAAATTTTTATAAATTCCAAAATCTGGTGGTTCTTACGCAGCATTCTGAAATGCCATACATTTCTTTAGTTATTTCACATTCTTTCTTACCATCAGTTGTTTGAATATGGTTAACATAAGTTATATATTTTACAAACACCCCTGCCTTCATACTTATTTTACCCTCGCCTAGAAAGTTCTTCCCCCAGGGCTCAATCTCATATTGCATTTACATGTCTGCTTAAAGAGCTAATCATTAGAGAAGTCTTCTATGATTATGACATTTTAAATCACATGCCCTCAATTTACCTTACTTTCCTTCATTTCTTTTACCTTGCTTTATTTTTTCTCAATAGCACTTATTGTTGCATGGCATATTATATCTGATTATATGTAAATAATATATAAGTTAGACAATATATTGTGTGTCAAATTTGATATTACAGAAGTACTTGGTTATTTTTGTCCTTTAATAAAATGTGAGTTACAAGGGAGTAGAATCTTTGTTTTGCTCACTGCTCTGTATTTAGTGTCTGGAATGAACCCTATGATGTTAAGCATATTCAATGAAAATGCATTTTATAAACGTATGTAGTGCATACCTAACTTCAGAAAGATTTTGAACATCACTTTCCTTGCATTATCGCTAAATCTTATAATTATTAATCTATCTTAAATGGAAATTTCCAAACAGATTGAAAATACTGAAAATCCATGTTTACAATAATAAGTAGAAGATTCATTGTGAAATAATACCCATATCATCATTGATTAAAACATGTCAATTATGGTTAGTAATGTATCTTATACTAAACTCTGGCTACCACCTAGAATATATTCTATATTGAATTATTAAAGTGACCACGTTCTTACTATACCTGTCTTTAAATATTAGTTCCTCAAGTTTCTGTTCTTCTCTTTCATCTTCTCATAGAATCTCATCTTCTACAGATTTAACCTCTGCACCTAAATCCTTCTCTCCTTTCCCGGGTCATCTTGTCAATTCCAGATGCCCAGCGCTAATTGCCTTCTACCAGGATTGCATCTACAAATTTACAACTATGTTCACCACAGTCCCCTGTGATCCTTTCTTCATTTAGGGTGACATTATCTATTTTCTCAAGTTAGGAACACAGGAGTAGCCCTCATATCCTAAACTACTTCTCATGTAGGTGCATATAATTTCATACAATCCTTTCTTTCTTCTTCCTAAATATTCTTATGAATCCATTTCATCTCTATTTCATTTCCATGTTTGAAATTTAGGCCTCGAGCATCTTCAAACTGTATTATTTCCTCCTGTCCAAACTCCCCTAGTCAAAAGAATTCAGTACCTCTCCATGACTTTTCCAAAGTTTTACCACGGCAAATAAGTCTCTTTGGGATCTTAGCCCCTATTTT
This sequence comes from Cabassous unicinctus, assembly GCA_029593785.1. Taxonomy (NCBI): domain Eukaryota; kingdom Metazoa; phylum Chordata; class Mammalia; order Cingulata; family Chlamyphoridae; genus Cabassous; species Cabassous unicinctus. The sequence continues at coordinate 23,650 of JAQZBX010004133.1, read as the reverse complement.
CCAGCCCGACTCGACATCTGTGAGTTTCTCAGTGGCCAAGACCTGGGCTCATTCATCTCTGTCACTCAAACACCTACGACAGTAGCTGAAAATAATAGCCATTGGGAAACAGTGCAATAAACTAATAACGTATGAAGAAATGAATGGATTTTAATAGGATAGATCAAACATATCTGATTTTTTTTTTTTTTGGCAGACTTTTAAATCGGGAGAAAAATCATCAACAGGGCATCATAAAACTCCATTTGCATTTTAATGAGAATTTACTATCTACATTATTATTGATAATTCTTGAACAATCTATAAACCTTAAAGTCAGATGACATTGGGTAAAATTTGTACCTTTGCCAAAATAGAAAAACATATCCAAGCATCTACTTGCCATGACCTTAGTAAAGTATATGAATTTAACTAAACTCTTAGCTATTTTAGGTCTGTAATCATAGAATCTTAGAACACACATTTCTGAAACTCAACTTCTTATTTAATCTCATGGTCTCTGTGACCCAAAAGGCCATGAAAGTTAGTTTCCTTTTCCTTGGAAGAAAATAATTATATCCCCCAATTGATGGTCTCATTTGTCATCAGTAACCTGCCGTCCTCATTGACTTGGGGAGTCTGAGTTCTGTAGCATGTAGTTATTCTACTTTATGGGCCAACATAAACTTGCAATTCGTTAATTTATTCAGTAGTTAAGTAAATCCTTCCTAGATACTAAGGACTTGATGGATAATGGGGATTAAGAGACAGACAGGAAACATTTGCTTTGTTAAAGACGTAGCTTTAAGTCAAGATGAAAACCGTGCTAAATCCTACTGGCAAAAAGCAACTGCAGTCCAGGACCTATGGGAACATTGCATCCTCTGGGCTCCTCTTAGAGACACCCATGATGCACACGTGCCTATTACAGCTCTGGGAAGGTGCAGTGTTAAGTGACCAGATTGGGTTAGTTGAAATCATTCCTTCTAATATTTACTGATGACAGAAACCTTTTTGTTGTTTTTATTTTTCATTTTGCTTTTGAAACTTTTTACACTCCATAGAATTACACCTGTAGACAGCACTGAAAGCATTGTGTTAATAACACAGGATGATAAACTTTAGATTACTAGGAAACCATAACCAGCTTTTATGAATGTGTTGGTGGTGAGTAAGAAATATGACAATTATGCAGTTGTTAAAAGTAACATTTCATTTCCAAGTAAGCTGGGGTCTCCAGTGCTTTTCCATAAAGCTATAAGTGAAAAGATCAACGTAGACATTATACGTCTTAGAGAAACAAGCAAAATTCTTGTGAATTATGCTTTTATTAGTATTGATACATTAGATTTATTTTAACAACCTAATGGATTTCGTATTAGATTAGTGGAACGCATCAGTTAGAGATTTGAAATATGGAGAGTGATGGAAGTAATTATCTGTAAGCTAGAGCCATGATTTACATCCTATTTTTCTGAATATTATTAAAAAGTAAAATTCTAGATTTACTTTTTGTGTTCTGATTTTATGCCTTTCATAGCTAATATCTTTTTTCATGTTCATTTGAGAAAGGAGGAATTCTTATGATGATCATAAATTTACATTTTGAAATGCACATTTTTTGAGATATACAGGTTATACTAGCATATGTAATATTGAATTTTGATTTCTATTAGAACACATTTCTTTTCACTTGCTTATAGCTTTCTGAAAAATTACTCAGTTTAAAGTTAGAAAATGTCTTTGACTTCAATACAGTGTTCTTTAAAAAAAATTGAAAATTCTTTTGACTTGCATAATTCAAAGCCAATGTAAAGTTTCAAATCTTAAGAAGATATTATACATATTCCATTATTTATTATGGAAATTGAATTTTCTTTAGAACTGTACTTGTGTTCAGCAATATACACAACCTTTAAAAAGCTACGATATCCTCACAGAATGATATAATGCTATGTATATCCTTAGAAATACCTTTAAAATATATTTTTTCAAATCAGTTGACTAAAGTGCAGGGTGTCTAAATATGAACTTTTAAATTTCTTTGTCCATTTTTCTTTTGATTGGAAGTTTTGAAAAACAGAGTATTTGTTTATGATTATTGAAGTACCTGGCTTTTCTTATATTGTAAACAAGTTTTCCTGCTTTTTGCATTCAATCAAAAAATTAGTAGAATAAAAATAGAAAATACAGGTAAAAGAAAAAGTCCTATGTGATCCCCCTATGTAAGAATGCTAATCACCGCCATTCTGCATGTCATCAGTTGTTTTGCTGCTTGGAAATCAAACTCCCTCTATCCATGCATTTACCTGTCCTGTCTCTTGCTCCAATAAATTTTACCAAAGGATTATATAGATATATTTAGATTTATCTATCTAAATACAGATAACTCCATATTTACTTCCACATCTGAATTATGTTTTGTTTGCAGTAATGCTTTATAACAAATCTTTGGTTCAGAAAGATAATTCCTTCTTGTTTTCCATGAAACAGCTATTATGGATACATTACTTCATAGGTTTAGCCTGTCTTGTATTGAAGAATGTTCAAAGGAGACTGGTATTTTTTACTTTTATGAGATCTTTCTACATGTTCTACTTCACACCTTCAATTTTATGCATATGCACTATATTTTCCAACTGAAATTTTGTCTTTTAAAACTCATGCTAATTAGAGAAGCATTTTGGTTTTTTGGGGTTTTTTTTTGACACTTTTGGAAAAATTACTCTGAAAATGTACATGAAAACCTCAACCTAAAAATTCTAATCCTTCATTTTAAACATTATTGCACAGTTTATTATCTTGAGTGTATAGAACTCCATTTATTTTGTCACTGGGGATCAAATGAGCAAGATGGACATCAAATAGCTTTTGCTGTAACGACGGTTCCACTGAAGTTCTCAGGGCAATTTGTCTGTGCATTAAATGATTCCATACAACAGCTTTCTCCTGCCTTTGTTGGGTAATTTACCTGTCTCATTTCTTATGTTGGTTTGTTACTTCTAGCTGTTATCACAGTCCTCCTGGCTATTAATCTGCTCTGAGCTGGGAAATGAAGTCAGTAGGCATATTTTGGTTGCATAAAATAAGAATAAATGGCTGTAGAGTGAGAGGATGTAGTCTCACTATAAGTGAAGTGCACAGGGTTTCTAACATAGTGTAATATAAAAAAAGCTACGTGATAAAGTCATAGTTTTATTTTAGGGCTAAATCTTTTAAATAAATAAACTTCCAAAATCTCCAATACAATCTGTTAATTCAATTGAGAAGAACTTTGATTGACTCTTTAAACAGTTATCATTCATGTAAAAAATTAAAAACCACAAAACCAAACTATGTTTTATATATAAATAGATCGTGTATTGCCAAAATCTGAAAGTACAGATGGGAAGGACATCACACCATTTTCCTGAAAATCACTACGTCTGCAGTGGGAGAAGAGAGGGGTCCTTGAATATATCTATAACATTTTGTTGATTAAAAACAAAACCAAATAAAGTTAAAAAGCAACAAAAAGTGCCTAAACAAAAATGAAAAAACCATCCAGTTCTGGGGGAGGGTCCATATTTCCTTACCAACTTCTCTAGCTTCATTTTTAAAAATTTATTTTCCTTGTTACTTTTCACCATCTAAATGTACAGAGATGTAACAGTCAAATACTTACAAAAATCAAATAATAGAAAACACGATTTTCCCCAATCCTCACTCTCATTTTCGGGGACAATCTATTTTAACTCTGCCAGCTACTTCTTTTGCTCTCTGTATATCCATATTTCTCAAAGATGATTGTACTGTAATTTACTGATTTTTACCTATAAATACTATCAATTGGCTTCTTATTGTGGAAGCAATGGTTTTAACTCTCTTACACCCTCCTGATAGTAAATTCATGCAAATACCACCATGCACATTTCCTTTAATCCCATCCTTATATATTTACCATTAATTTTACCTAAAGTCAATTCAGTGCTTTTAGTCTTATGACTATGTAAATAGTGTTCACAACTGAGTCATACAATATAGTACAATTCATTTCACTTATTTTTCATATTTTGTTGCCTGAGTCAATAATGCCCTCCTCTCTGTTCTCTATGTAGCTACCACTGATTTCTATGTAGCTACCACTAATTTCAGAAGTAACCCTCCTTGGTTTTTTGAATGCTTGAGTTTTCTCCCAGTGTGATTTTCTGAGAGACACCATATTGCGGGAATCTTTTATAATTCTATTCCAATTTCAATTTGGACCAGTTTTCTTTAGATCTGCTGAACCTTGTTATCCTTAAATTTCCTTTAACCAACATCTTGTCTATTCCCTCTGCTGCTATCTAGACCCCTTAGGGTCTAGATCTATAATTTATTTTTCCTGATGTGCTGGTACATTTTAGAGAAGCACCTCCTACAATCATTTTCCCAAAGGGGTATATGGGTGATCAATCTTGCAGGACTGAATATGTCTTTATTCTACCTAATATGTGAATGATAATGTACCTGGATATAAAACTCTGGATTACAATTCATTTTCCCTCAGATTGTGAAATATTTCTCTGTCTTTTAAAATTTGTTGGCTTGTTTTAACATGTAATTTATTCAAGAGTTATATCGTATTTTTCTTAGGAAACACTGTATCAGGTTAATTGTTATGAATGTGTTTACATAAATAATAGATATTCATCTAACATGACTCCCATAAAACTTGGTTATCCAAGTAATATGTAAATTCTGGCTAATACAGACAGGATTGTAGCTACAGCATGGAATTTAAATGATTAATAGTGTTGGAAATTAGCTCACTGAGCCAAAGTTCTGAATAAGAAATGTAAAAAGGAACCAGTTGAATGTTGTGAAACTTTATGTTTCTTAAACATTCTTTAATTAATATTCCCATTCCTTCTGTCAGCACTAAATATTCATCTTTGTGTAGGTAATACTTTTTGCCTAAAGTCCAGTTTAGGTTTGCACAGGATATCTATTTTCATTATTTTATTTTCAAAATCTCTGTGTACTTAAATTTAATATGTATCCCAGTAATCAGCAAAATTTTTAAGTCTAATCTGCCTACCTTTGCATTTAAATTGAATATTGAGTTTATTTATATTTAAAGCATTTTTAAATATAAAATATAAAAGCTATTCTCTTCACATATGTGTTCTATTTTAACCTGTTTTCTTTCTTTTTTCTTTCCTTTGAGCAAAGTTGTCATTATTATTTAATTTCCTTATTACATTAGCTTGATAATTACACATTCTTTTATTATGTCTTTAATGATTATTTTAGAGTTAGTACTTTTGCCTTAATATAGTTTAAATTACTCCTCTTCCATTTGCCAGAAAATGCCAGACCTTTGAATCTTAAGTGCATTTATCCTTATTGTGTACATTGTATAAAGTTTTCATATACTAATTGAGGTAATGCTTTCAAAATTTTAACAGCTATTTTAAGCTCCACAAACATTTTCATTAGTGTTTATGAATTCAATGTTCATTTATATTTATTTTCTGATTTACCAGTCTAGTATTCATCATTCCTGGTTACATTTTCATGCTTATAATCAAGAGCATTTTCTTTATGCCCTTTAGTATTTCATCTAGGTTGGTTCTGCTAACAATAGATTCCCTGTTTGTTTGTTTTTTCCTGAAACCAATTTTTAAAATTTAATCTTCATTTTTGTAGGATATTTTCACTGAAAATTCCCATCCATTGCCTTCTGACTTCCATCGTGTCTGTTGAAAAGTCATCTATCCTTGAATTTTTTTTTTCTTTTTCATTGGGCTTCTTTTAATATAGAAGAAACATATGTTATGAAATTTTTTAAAAAAATGCATGAAATTGGAGCCACAGAAGCTGTAGAGAGAAAATGTATAAGAAGGAATCTGGGAATAAATAGTATCTAAGATTTTTCTAAACTAAGGAAAGGCAAGTTTTAAAAGCTCTGAAAGACCAAACAGGGTAAAGAAAAAAAGAAAATCCAGTAGATGCAAAATTACATATGTGGCTCATATTATATTTCTACCAAACAGCACTGCTACAAATGCTATCATGGATGAATCCTCATTATGTGAATTAACTCCGTTAAGTCTTCCAGTAACCCTATGAGGCAATTAACTTCCCTGACTTCATACCACAGGTATGAAACCCCAGCACCTCAACTCCATAGATCATTTTCTTAATTACCATTCTGTACCATATCCCAAATCCTGCTCCTTTTACTTATCTATATATTTTCAAGAGAATTTCCAGTACCTCATTCCAGATGGCCATTATCATCTCCTTTCTAATCTCACTGCACCTAATTTGGTGCTTTCATATCTATTACACTAAAACTAAAGTGGCCTTATCAAATATAAATAAGATTATTTCAGGCCTTGAAGTATATGTTAAGCGGTTTTATTTTTATTCTAATGGCAAAAGGAAGCCACTGGGATGTTTTTACTATTCATGATTTTTTTTTCCATGGGTGTCTCTGACTTCCTAATTTAAAATGTAAGTTTAATGAAGGCAGGGGACCTCTGTCTTATTACTACTGTGTTCCCAGCACAAAATGTAGCATCTTGCACAAAAGGATGCTCAATAAATATTTTGTGACTGAATAAATGAATAAAGGATGAGTAGATAACATCATTAAGGATCTTTCCTTATAGCTTTGCAATATTTTTCTTTTGTTTTTCTCATTAATTCTTAGTTTTCAGGGCAAAACTGACTTATGAAAGCTCTGTCTTATACGCTATGGTCACATTATATTAATGCATGCTGTGATCAGCATAATTTGCCTTTTCTCCTAGCCGCAGTATGACACAGGACGAAATATACTGCCTTCCACCTTACCCCAAATTGCACATTACCCATACTTACATGCACACTATTTGTTACACTTTGCTTTGACAAAACTTTTGTGCTTCAAACAATTGTTTAGTGGAGGAAGGCAAGTGTTGCAATGGGACTGATTACTCCTTTGCAAATATTCACAGGTGGGGCACACTGCTTTAGTCACTTCTTTAATATGAAATTTGTTCTAAGGAAAATTTTCTTCTGCCCCTAAACTTGTAGTTGCTTCTGACAAAGTTAGACGGTAAATGCAGATCATTTTAAGGATATACTCCTTTTCACTGTGGGGCCAGGCATTTGTAATTATGTCATCAAACTCAGAAAGTTAGGGAAAATAAGTCCAATAAACAGGATTTTGTTTTCTCAACCTGGGTTTTGTAATCTAATATGATTTTCATTAAAATTACCTGAAATTTAAAAGCATGAATCGAACTTAAGAATGTCATAGTAACTGTACTTCTTTCATGTTAATAAACACTGTGGATCATCTTTGTATATGTGACTAGATTTTAATATATTATATAATAAATAATTATTTTGAACGTTCCAAGTTCTGGAAAGGCAATGGCTTTGATATTTTTGAATTTTGAAGAATAAAAATTGTAACACAAAACAACTCTAGGTCTTAATTTATAACCCTAGCTTAGGAAAAAGATTATTTTAATTTAGGTCTAGCATAATATTTGGAGCAAATTATCTCAAGGCATCATAGTCTTTTTTTTTTAATAAGAGAAGTTGTGAGTTTACAAAACAATCATGCAAATAATCAAATAAGTTTGTGACCTCTACAAGGATTTTGAAAATACTTGAATTGTTTGGGGAGAGTTTATACCATAAATAATAAGTTTAATGAGGACTTGATTAGTCACTGTGATGTGATTCTAATCTTTATTTGTGAGGTTTATTTTGTACCAATATATTGATTTCTGAAAGGGCCATATATTTACTTTTTAGTGGTCACTCTTACCTCTGTAGCTCTGGAGTGCTGGAAAGAACACTCAAGGTTTTTTTAAAATCAGAGATTAAATTCTAGTCATGTAGTTTATTAACTACATTAGCTGGAAGATTTAGTCCTTATGTAGCTCAATTACCAGCCTCCCATTCCTTTCCAAGCGCTCAAGAATACTGGCAAGCCTTTTCTTTAACATCTGGATTGAATATCAGTGCTATTCCCCAAGTGTTTCCTGTTCTTTCCCTTCAAGGGTACACGATAATATTGTGCTTCCCTGCCCCTCTGAAGTTAAATCTGGTTATACAATGCCTTTGACATTGGAATGTATGCAGAAGGACGAGGGCCATTTCTGGGTGGAAGGTTACGAGCCAGTACTTGATTTACTATGGTCCCTCATTGAATGCCATGAACATCCAAGACACGGCTCTTTCACCAGCCTCAGTCCAAGAGTGAGAAGCACACAGAGCAATTAATGCTCCATTCATGTTCTATGACTCCACCTTCCCTAAAACTCCATGGTTTCTCATGTGTTTGTATTTCTTCCAGTCATTTTTTAACCTCATTTTGTACTTACAGTGAGTTCTTAATCAAGGCACTTCAGTGTGATTACTTTATTGCTCAACATGGAATTTATCCCATACTAAAAAAAAAAATCCATTCTTCTTTTAGTCACCCAAAGTTACTCTAATAATAAGGCTGTTATCTTTAAGAAAAGCATGGGCAATGGAGGGAACAGAGCACATACACTAAAACAGGAAGCAACTAGATTTGAATATTAAATAGCAATATACTGATGTTTTCTTGTCATTCCATTACACAGGGGATTTTTCACTGGTTGTTTTCTTGTCACCTGTTGCTCCTATAAAAAGCATTTTTATCAGCCTCTTCTTATTGTCACACTCCTTTTAATAGAGAACACTGCTCCTTCTTTCCTTCTTGAGCTACCGGTCTTCACTCAAAATTCCTGTTAATTTGAAGTGCAAGAAAATGTAGTTAATTAATATGTTTTTTAACCCAACCCTCATCCATCTTTTCTAACTTAGGCTATAAGCTTGAAATACAGAGAAATAGCAGTGTTGTTTACCCAATTTTTATTGGGAAACTATTCAAGCATACAGAAAGGTTGAAAGAACAATGAAAACCTATATAACTCTTCACCTAGATCCTCCAATTTTAAAATTTTTGCACATTTGCTTTAACTCTTCTTCCCATTGAAAAGAATTACAGAGACATAGACTGACTGAAAAGCGTGACAAAGATGTATGTGTATATGCACATGTGTGTGTGTGCATGTGTGTACTGAACCATTTGGAAGTAAATTGTGGAAGTATCTGTGATGTGCAACCCCTTCAAGAGTAAAGGTCTCATCCCTCAGCTGCTAAGTGAGTTCTTAGTTGTTAGTACCCTAAAGAAAATTCTATAGCTGAATATAAATATTTTGAACAAGTCACACCACTTTCCATGGTGCCTACTTGACTTATCAAGGTGAGTCCATAGAAGCTTGGCCCCTTGCTCTAATGCAACACAACTCTGAAGGCTCATCCAGCTGCAGATCTCCCATAGGTTTGACTGAGGCCTTCACTGACCCTATATCTCAGCTCAATCTCTCCCTCTGCCCAATCCTACTTCCACAAGTGTTAATCTGATATTAGCAATTTTAATATTTCTTCTGTATACTAATCTATTGGAATCTTCTTCCCAGGCACCTCAACCTGCTACAGTTGGTACTGCAAGTGATCCATGAAAGCAGTTGCTTGGATGAGATTTTGGAGCCTGATTATTGTCTGATACTCACTGTTTGGCTGGCAATGAAGAGTTCACGAGCGGTGGTAGGTGGAAAACAGAGAGCTCTTGGAACCATGTGATGGTCCAAGCGCTAAAATTTATTAATGATGAATAGGGATGGTCTTCCCGTAGAAGGCAGCACATCACATAGTGCGATGCATCAGGCATTTGAAAAACACAGAAGTATTGCTCAATAGCTTTGAAAAAAGTAAAGAAAATCTGACAATGATTAACTGACAAAGTCATGTAAATGCTGGAAGGACTCCAAGATAGCATAAAAAGAGGCTTGTTTCCTGCAAAAGTAGAAAGAACTGCGAGACAGTCCCAGAACTCCATCCTAAGAGTTACTGAACTCCATACAAGACATATATGCTGTGGGAGGAAAATAAATGGCACTCTGAAATAAGTGGGGAAATATGGGAACATATTCTTCAACATCTTGAATACTCAGACTTCCATGAACCCTCTGATCCTGCAGAAGTGTCATACTCTATGCTTTTAGGAGTTAGTCAAACTCTTGCTTGAAGGCAATGCTGAGGCCCTTAACCTGCTCAAAAACATATACCCCACCTTCCTCTTGGAAACCGAGCCAATGTTAAGATTAAGTAAAATACGATCGGTCAGGTATGCACCGGGCCTGCTAGGAAAGGAGAGGGCCAAACATTCACAGGAGGTGCAGAACTTGCTCGCATTTCCCAGCAGGAGCTAGGAGACCACAGGTGAGGCTGCATCCCAGGAGAGCACAGGTGAGGGTGCATTCTCAGGTGCTTGATTGAAATTGTCAAAACATAAGATTAGATAGGGGAGAGGCTAGCAGTGTGGGGGCACTCTGCTGAGATACAGGTTTTAACACCTGACAAGGACTCCAGGAAATGGTACAAACACTTTCCTAGAAACATGGAAAGGCAATGGCTCACTCTAAGAAAGGTAGAAATTCCAAAATGGCTATGAAAAATGGGTTAAGAAAAAATTAAAGTCCCAGAGAAGTGGGCATGCTAGGATGGACATGCTATGTAAGGCTGGAAGATACACTGGTGTAGAAAATTCTAGGCATAGGCCCAGAGGATAAAATTTTTACTAGAACAATAAGAAATATGCTAATGAGAGAAGCACTTGCATCACTAACAAACTCAGTGGTGGCTTTTTTCTGTAGGCCAGAGCTGGAAAGAGATGCTAAAACAGAATACGGCTCCCTGAAATTAATGAAGATGATGGAACCCTAAATAGACCCCTCTTGGCTGAGCTCAACAGCCAGAAGCCAGGGATACAATTACAGTAATGACTGGCAAAGTCAGAGGTGCATCAGGAGTGGAAAGGGCTGAAGTACAGTTATGGAGATGATTAACAGAACACAGCACCTCTAGGATCATTGAGGATGGGTACCTAACAGGTATATCACTCAGTTTGTAAAACCAAAAGACATTAAGGAGTAAGTATCAGAAGACTGATAACAATTATTCCACTAAAATATTCCTTGGCTAGTTTCTGGAAAGATTGAGTCCCAAGAGGAAGAACGTTGCAGCACCATGACAAGTATCCAAGGGAACGCCACCTCCCAGATCTTCCTCAGTGAGGCTCAGGTAGCAGCAGCCTGGAGAACAGGCATCTACACCTATCTGGAGGACTGCTGGACTGTGTCTGAGCTGATATTTATACCAAGAGACCAGGAGCTACGTCATTGCCCCTTTATAGGGAGAGGGCCTATGTGTCCTAGGGCATATGATGCAGGTTCATTTCATTCATAAAGCTGCAGACCCTCTTCTTGGTCATTTCCCCAATTCATTCAAAATTCAACTTGTCATTTGGCACAAACTCGCATTGGTTCCTTGGCTTGTGGAGTAAATTTATTCCAGTGTGGATGTCGGTTCAAGTGAAAGCCTCTGGAGTCCAAGCTGAGTTAGAAGATCAATAAAAACCATATCAACTTCTGGAGCTAATGGCAGAAATTAAGCCACTAAAGTACTCAAGGATTGGGGTTGTGATCCCCATCATACCTCCATTTGCAAACATTAAATCAGTCCTGGAGGATAGCAGATTACTGCAAATCCCATCACATAACAGTCCTGAATGCAGCTATTATGCTAGATGTAGTATTTTCATTAGATCAGATTTACACAAACTCCTGCTCAAGGACTGTGGCCCACAATTTGGAACAAGTATTCTTTTATGAATCCCAAAAAGAGAAAGATTGTAAACTAATTCTTCTGGGTGTGAGACCCTTTGATTATATTAAATTCAGCTGTGGGGACTTTGATTAGATTACTTGATAAAGTAGCTTTAGGGCAGGGGTTCTTAACCAGGGGTCTGTGAGCTTGAATTGAAATAAAAAAAACAAAAACATTATTTTTATGGGAACCTGTTAGTGTGGGTGTGATATATTTATTAAATAATACACAGTATATTGTGGACTTAGTAAGAAATCTGTGGTTTTCACCTGATTGACAAAGGAGTCTGTGAAACAAAAAAGGTTAAGAACCCCTGCTTTAGGGCTTTTGATTGGACTACATCAGTGAGGCATTACTTAAGTTGAGTCTCCACTCCCCAGCTGGGTCTGATATAAATGGAAACAGAGAAGAAGACTCACTCAGATAGTCACAGGAAAAGAAAGCTCTTCCATTTTTATCCTGCCATGTGTTAGAAAGGAAAGTCTCGAACAGCTGAGGCCCCAGGGAGAGATGAGCCATTTGCCTGATAGCTGACAGCTGAAATCAGGAAGAAAGAGGAGCAGAGCCTGAGACAAGAGGCCCGGTAAGAGAAGAGCCCTATGCCTGGATGCCCTCAGCTGAGCTCTGGGAGACGGTGCAGCCCGGAGGGGAAGGCCCAGGAGGAAGCCTGGAGGGACGGTAGAGACCAGGCTAGAGACCGGCCGCCATCTTGCTTCAACACATAGCAGCTGACTTGGGTGAGAAAGCACCTCTTATAGTACCTAGATTTGCACTTTTCACAGCCTTGGAACTATACACTTTTACCCCACATAAATACCCATTATAAAAGCCACACATTTCTGGTACATTGTATTGGCACCTTTTGGCAAACTAAAACACCATCTCTGTTAGAAAAGGGGATCAGAAACAGTTCACATTCACTCAGAATGGACAATAGAATATATTTCCAGTAATGCTGGTGTTTGGCCCCCTATAAATATTGTCCTGGTTGAAGAAAGTCAATTTTGACAAGCTGACACCTCTTCCTGAGTGGCCCTCGTCTAATGACTAGTTGATTTAGGATTATGTAGGCTCAGCTTCTCTTGCCCCAACCTGTGAAAAATCTAAAAGATAATCCCAGCCTCAGAGCTGTAGGGCTGGCTGAGGCCTTCAGCACAACTGCTTCTCCGTCCAGCCTTTCTGTTGGCCTAGATCTATTTCTTTAGCTTCCCTTCCACAGATGTTATTCCTAAAAGCATGCTCTTGTAAACGGTCACACTAATCTGAGACGATGTTTTTAGGAAATTCGATTTGCAAAGTAAGTTTAGTAGACATGTTTAAGATTCATATGTTTGTGTGTTTGTGTTTGTCTATGCACATATGTGTGAGTCTATCTTGAGTCAGATAGAATGTTCTGCTAAGAATTTGTTCAGCACTAGTTCTCTCTCTAAGCAAAAATGGTAGGCCACACATTTACTTTCCCTGCTGTAAGAAGACCCACGGCTCAGGACTGTGGAATTATTACCCTGCTGCCAGTTAGTTTGCTTCAGTGTCATGGGGGGAAACTGAGATAAGCCACGTGAAGTTTTTGATACTGTACTTGACCCAGTGGGAAATAAGAGCAATAGTTTCTTTAAGGAGAAAGTTGCAAGATTTTCCCAATCACATCTTAAGCTAGTGACACCCCCACAAAAGTGTACATAGTTACATGGGCAAATTTACGTCCAAAAAAGTATTATGTGTTGTTTTCATAGGCTTTATTACATATTTTATGCATAAATTTTGAATTTAATGTAATATAAATGTTAAAGTTATAGACTTAAAACTATATAATGCATCATGGGATGTACTATAATATAAATAACCAATCTATTATAATCGAGCATTTAAGTTTCAAATATTTCAATTTTATACATTTAACTACATTGAATATCTTTGTACACAAGACTATTTTTCCCGTAAGATAAGATTTGAGATACAGAATTACTTGTTAAAAGGCATGAATATTTCCAAGATTATTCAGATAATATGTCAAATCATCTGTATATGAAGATGCCTATGCATCATACTTTACTGGCATTATGAGAATACACACACGCACACACACATAGTTTACCAATTTTTATTATTTTAAGTTCCCCACAAAGTTATTTAAAGTGGTTTTCCTGGCATTTTGCATGACTTAGGTGACAAGTATCATAGTTCATGATTCAGAAAGCTAAGAGGCAGAGTATAGTAATCTTTACAAAAGTAAAATCTAGCATAAAAAAAGTTTTGTTTGTTTTTCAAAGCTCAATATTGACATGTCATGTTTTCTTTCCTGAAATTTCTTTAAATGGTCTCCATAAATTTTAGGACACAAGTTTGTCCTTTCAGAATTAATAATATCCCAAAGGTTTAAGGTCAGGTTTTGGGACTGGAGTGTCACAAGTAATCTCTCACTGCCATTAACTTCTAGGCAGCCTTAGCTAAGGCACGTCTCAAAATGTCTGTTTTTTTTGAATGAGAAAGAGGAGTCTATTCAATAAGTGGCTTACCTAGAAAGTCAGTGTTCAAACTAATAATTTCTTATTCCTAAAGGATTTTAAGATGTGAAGTAGAATTTAGTATGGTATTTGAACTTTTGGATTCCAAGAAACTTCTACTCTATCTGTGTTAAGATAATGCATTGCATTTACATTGTGTCTTCTACGTGATCATGTCTGTATTATGGATAGAATTTTCTAAATAAACCCATGTATTTAATCTGCTCCAAGCGAAAACTTCCAGTCATTTAACATTTTTTTAATGATCTTATTGAACTAGGCCAAAGTATACTTGCCATAAACCCACCTGCCCACTGGACATCTATAGAAAGCATAGACTCATTTTAATTCTGGTGATACACATCCCAAAGCATATAAACATGCCCACCTGTTATTGCTATTTGTCCTCATTAAACAACAAATAAATAAGCAAGGCCTGATAACCAAGGACATTGGTTCAGCCTCCAGCATCTGGTATAAGATGACGCATCCTGATTAAGGTTCATCTTGGTATTCTCGCAGACGTGTAAACTTAACTCCTTCCCTCTCCCCTAATGTCTCATTTGTTGATACCTGGCTTTCTATCCACATTATCTTCCAGTTTTCAAAAATCTGTTTCGTGCTTATGGTATCAGTCATGGTGGGAGCTGCAGCACATAAGGGATTCTGACCCATTTTGGCACAAACCAGAGTTCTAGACAGTGATGAAATTCAACTCCCATCCCTCATAAAAACTATAAACTGTAATGTTCTTTGGAATATGGGCTGGAATTTGTGCACAATAGAGGGAAGATTTTGGAAGATTCCACATCTGAACAACCTCTTCGTCAGAGTTGTTGTGCAGCAGAGTCGGAGAAGCAGAGTCTGAGCTAAAGATAGACAGCGTTGTCTTGGCATATTAAACCCTCAAATGGTGTATTTTAAACTCTCTGTTAGTTAAGCTAATACACAGCCTTATCACTTACAATATAACATGAAAGTTTAGCAACCAAGAATGACTTCATAGTTCATAAATGGAGACTAAATTGGAATGCTGTATGGAATTTCATCTATGTTCTAAGCTAAAAGTATGACAGGCACCCTCTTTTCCCTACTGGCAACTAGCTGTCCAGTAAAATATTTCCACCTTGTTGCCATCCTACATGCATTTCAAATTGAATATGTCTTAAATTTGATTTATTGATATTTTCAATAATAAAAAAAGGTTTAGTCCCTACCATATTAGGCATTCTGCCAGGATCAGCAAATACATTGTTGAAACATTAGGCACATTTCTGTGTGCCTCAAACTTACAATCTTTTGAAAGATTCAAAAGGAATGAGAGAATCCCACTGTGGCACTGTATTTTTTTTTTTTTAATGATAGATGACATATAGGGTACATGGAAACACTTAGAACTACTTCCTAATCCAGAATTAGTGATTGAAGAGCTACTTCCTAGAGAATGTCCAAACTGAGGCTTGACAGTGAGTGAGTTGGAATTAAAAGGATAAAAATGAAACAAGGGAAAAAAGAATGAAATAGGGGCAGTGGGTGTGTGTATTGCAGAATATATTTTTAATGAACACTATCTGTGAAGAGCTATAAAAAAGAGAGGGTATGGTTTATGAAACAAATATATATGTATTTCAATCCAACCAGAACATAGAGATAGTGTGAATTGAGGAGTGGGAGAGGGGTGTTATGGGAATTTAGTCTGTGCCTAGTTGTGCTGGATGATCATGAAGAACGTTATAGGAATGCAAAAGAGTTTCTAATTTTAAAAGTTACACATATGAGAGTGGACATGATGAGGTAAAAGATCCTTGAGTCTATTTATAGATTCTAGACATACCTGGAAATTGTCAAGATCAAAGGAAGAAAAATGACTAAGGTCATTAAGTAGAGAAAGCTTGGTGGTCTAAATTAGTATAATATCCCTGGAGCTAGTAAAAAGTGTTTAAATTGGGGATATTGGATCAAGAGAATTAAAGCTCTGATGGTTGCTTAGTTTTGAGGGGGCAAAGACCAGTAAGGAGTTTACAATTACAGTAAACACAATTCCTGGAGAAGCATGTTGGGCAAGAGGGGAATAATGAATTTTGTTCAAGAGGTTTCATTTCTGTGGTTGATCTACGTGGTAGATGTGCAAGATGGACTCTGCATTTCAGTGTGAGCTTCAGTAATAAAATTTGAGCTGGGAAATACATTAGGGTGTTATCTGCTTTCCAGATGCTGTGGAAATCATAAAAAGTGAGAAAGGACACTCAAATAATCCTGATTGAGATATGAGTAGATATAGACTAGGCAATGTTGTTGAATGAAAATTAAAAAAAGAAAAGCCCAGAAATGAGATTGAGATGAATAGGGAAGGAAGAGGGAAAGAAAACAGGAGGGCTGTCAGAGATGCCAAAAGAAGAGGAAGTCAGTATCGGCCAGAGCCACTGAGAAGTCAGTTAAGATGGGGACTGAAAAGTATCCATTTGCTCTAGCAACAAGGAAGTTGTTAGCCTTAGTTATATCAGTTTCAGTAGGAGTTGTAGGTTAATCCCATTAAAATTGGTTGAACAGTGAACGGTAGATGAATTAGAGAGCACAAATATAAACAGGTCTTTAAAGAAGTTTGAGTGTTGACCAGGGCTCAGGGCTATTTAGAGCTATTTCAGTAGAGGTAGGTGGAGTCAAAGGTTTTTTGTTTTTTTTTTTATTAGAAAAGAGCATATTCAAATATGATGCAAATAAGCAGCAATGAGAGGTGCTGAAAATATAGTGACGAGGTGGGGTAATCAGTAGTATGAAGCCTTTGCTACGGCAGAAAAGGATGGCGTAGAGGTCCCAGGTGTTACAGGTAGCTTTAGCCAGGAAAAGAGACATTATCATCGTAAGAGGAATAAAGGAATTCTTCAGTGTGGAAAATATTGAGGATGTTCCTATGTGATGAATTCTTTTATGCCTGTATGTGATGGGAAACAAAATCTGCTGAAGATAAGAGAAGGACCTTGGGGTGGAGATGTATAAAGAGAGACATAAGTTTGAAATGGTTATTCCAGGGAAAAGGAGTTGGTCAGGGAAACACAGGAGACAGTGCTGCATACCATGAATTTATTGTGTTTTCAGTCTATACAAATTGTGCATTTTTTTTTGTCATAGAAATCAGAGCCTGGCTATAGACATGGTGAAGCCACACTATTTTATTCTTTCAGGCTTTTTCTTTTCCCACGAGTAAGGGCAGAGGGACAGTAGGGACATAGGGATTGGTATAGAGACCAGAAAATAGTTGATGTGACAGTTCATGAACTCTAATATGAGTATGAAAGGAAGTTCTGGAATGAAGGAGAACAGGTAGACAGATCAACAAATGGAAATCTCACTGGGTTTGAAAGATAATAAAATAAAAAATAATAGCAAAGAACAAAAACAAAAATAACTGATATAGTAGCAGTGACTGAATCAGAATGGAACGTATTGTAATTCTCTTTCCAGCAAAAGCTGCTGCCCCTCCGTGATTCTTTATGGTGGGATCTCTCTCTTTCTTCTGGTCACCCCTTACTTAAATTAAACTTTTACACTGCTACCATAGTTATCTTTATAAAACACAGATATGAAGCTAGATGACTTCTTGTTAAAAACTCCTTATGAATTTTACAGCCTTCCTTGTCTTCAGAATCAAGTCCTAACTCTTTAAAGTAGAAGCTTTCTTAGCCAGTATCCAATTGAGAAACTCACGGAGTAACCAACATTCACAATGTGTGCCATGCCGTAAGCCTTTTGACTTATGTCCACATCACTCCCGTGCTTGTCAATCAGGTACACCCTCTTGTCCATCAAATCAATCACATGCATTCCAGGTATCAGCTGTTTCCAAATCTGTTTATTTTCGATTTCCCTGTAGTTAAAATTTTAAATTTTTTGTAATTTAAATAAGCATATATAAAGTCGTTAAGTATGAATATTAAAAGAAGAGTTGTTTTCATGAAGACTAAGTTAAAACTTGACATCTTTCTTGATGCACATGGATTTGCTTTTGCAAACACATGCGCATGCACACACACACACTAGAATTTCATTCAATAAACCTAAGTTCAAAGGAAGAAAAGATTGATACATGAGTGAAGATTTTATATTTTAAATTATAAGGTTAAAAAGGCATCTATTTAAATGTAATGTCTTGTTTTAACTGTGTTTTTGGTTTATCACTCAACTTCCTTTGTAATTAAAAAAAGACTATATTACTGTATAGCAGCTTATAAAAGTCCTGGCAATCTGATTGAATTTCTCTTGCAATCTCTCCTTATCTCTCATACAACC
Source organism: Cabassous unicinctus (assembly GCA_029593785.1). NCBI lineage: Eukaryota > Metazoa > Chordata > Mammalia > Cingulata > Chlamyphoridae > Cabassous > Cabassous unicinctus. The sequence goes on along the minus strand of JAQZBX010004133.1, from coordinate 5,156 downwards.
TCCCACCCCCTATCTCCTCCCCAACCCACACTGTTTGCTCTTCTCAATGCACCTTTGGCTCCAGTTAAATGGAAGTACTTCATTTCTGATTATGTCATTTCTTCATATCTACATATATTTGTACATTCTTTTGCATCTGCATGAAATTATCTTTTTATTTACCTGAAAATGGGATAGGAATAGTACTTTTCCTATGAAATACACCCCTATTGCTCCAACAAGGGCTAAACTTCTTGCCAATGTTTTTCAGAAACCAATATGTTACCCTGATAGGACCCTTCACACGCATGTTATAACTAATTTTTACATATCTTTAAACCACCAGAATTTAGCCACTAGAGCGTGAGGATTGCGTCATTTCCTTCAATATAACTAAACTCATCCTTTATTTCCTAAATGGATTTCTGGCATATAATCATTAATCATGGATATTTGCATCATGAATGAATAAATGCATGACTGAAATGGATGGATGGCCTTTTCTACTAGCTTATAAAACTACTTGAGGAAGGGATGGCGTTGAACATCTTTACGCACCTAGCACTTAGCCAAGGGCTTTCTACACGGGAGGAATGCGATACTTTTTGTTGAATAAACTAATTGGTAAAAGGGACCAGCCCATTCTTTTCCTCATATTGTTACCTTTTAACTAGATGGCTAGGGCTTTAATATTGTCACTGGTTTCCCAGGATCCCATATGACCCATAAAAGGTGAAAATTTCTACCAATATTAAGATGATTCACACAATCTGCTCCAGTGTCCTGAGCTCTGGAGCCATGGACCTCACTCTAGCTCATTATATCAAAAAAAAAAAAAAAAAAGCCTTACACTATTCCCCACTAAATATGGTTGTCTCCTGGTATTTTTTCATAGTACATGGCACCACCATGCATCGAGTTTCAGTGTCTACACATGACAACCCTTTTACCAAATCCTTCATATCCAATATACCATAAGATCCTATTGACTTTAAATTCCTAAATAACGTTTAATGCTGTTAATTTTTCTGCCTCTCTACCACAAACAATACTCTTTAATAACCAAATTAGTATTATTTCTCATTTGGAGTTTTTAGTGTCCTCCTAACGTCTAAATTTATCCACAGCCAACCCATTTACAGCTGGCAGTTCTACTTTGGAAATGCTTATACTCTACTGAATAAGCTTCTGTGAATTCTCCTTGACTTCTCTCCCTAAGTTTGTTTATAGGGACAGGATTTTAATGGTTCAAAAATGTTGCTGTGGTAATTTTCCAAGAGAAATTAGCACTTGAACTGAAAGGGAAAACACTGTTTTCGGGAATTTACTTTCCTTGGAGACAGTGTACTCTAATGGTTTATGGCATATTTTGAAGACCTTGATCTACCATTTACTAGTTGTGTCATCTTGAGGAAATTGGAGAGAGCTAATTTCCATCTGTAACAAGGAAATTCTTTCTATGTCCATAGGTTTTTAGGATTTCAGTGAAATACAGTAAATACTATGTGAAAATTACTTGAAGTAGTAAATGACTCCTAATGATTGCTCCATAAATGAATGGTAGGTAGAAGGTGTATGATTTGGGAAAGTTGGGTCCTGTAGCACTTGTTCACCATGTTATAGAAATAAACCACTGTTTTCCATATATCTAATTTTCAAAACCTTTAGTTTTGAGGATATTGGAAAGTGGAATAAGTGAATTTTAATTGAAGCAGATAGTAGAGAAAAGTGAAAATGCTCTGAAAGTTAAGGGGAAAACAAAACAAAAAACTACCATTGTCCTTTTTCCTCTGGAGTTCCTTACCTTTGTGCTGGCAGGAGAAGTCATGTGGTCCTGCAATAGTGTATTACTGGACTGACAGAGACCTTGGTTGGGAGAAGATTACATTCACTCTCAGGAGTCCATCACCAAGTGATAATGAGGTGTGAACACATTCCTCAGAAACCACAGACATGCCAAAAGGGCAATTTAACACCTCTTCAGAAGATAGATGAGACATGAATTATTCATAATGAGCTCAGGCTGGTCTCCCCATGCAACAGTTCAGAACAGGGACTGGCGTGATAGGCGCTCTCACACGTGGAATTTGTGTGTCTTTCCCCTTGGCAAGGGTCACCGTCTTTAAACTAGTTAACGCTGTTAAAGCAGAGAGGCTTAAAGGATTGTCTCTCTCTCTGTGTCTCTCTCACCCTCTCTCTCTCTCACTTTAATTTTCACTGTTTCCTTTACCATTTCATCTAGGATTGTTTGCCTGTGTATCCCATGTCAACTTAACATTTAAATGTATCCTACGTTTGAACCCAAAGATTGGTAAACGTTTTCTGTTTTGTTTTTATTCTTTAAGTCTGCCTGTTTCATGCTCTTGATTCATGATTTCTATATACATAAAGATGGTGCTACTGAGTTAAAACACAACTATTCATTTCCACTTGCCTGTCTGTGTTCTGCCAGAATTCATCCACAGGGCCAGAGGAAAGGGCAGCTGTGTTTGGGAGACAGCTCATCATTGCAATATTTCTAAGCATAGGAAAGTATTTTCTTTATATTGAGCCAACTGATGCATGAGGATTCAGGAGCCACAACTACCTGCTCTAAACCAGTGTTTGTCAAACTATTTTACGGAAATTGGATGGTGTTCTGCGAATTTAAGCTCCTAAGGTTTTGCCATTGAAGGTCAGTTTTAGATACTTCTGTGATATTATTCATTTGCTTCATAATTAACTTTGTGAAGGGTCATTATTTATGACTTAAGTTCTATTCTCTTCTTCCAAACCACAAACTCATCTTTACCCAATAGTTTGCTTTCATAACATTGATAAATATGCTACAATATATATTGACAAGGTGCCAACCCCACCGTGAAGAGCGTTCATGGCATTTTTTTCTTATTGAGACCTATTATAAGGAATACAGAAATGCACACTGGACAAAACATTTTGTCTTCAGGAATATATAAAATTGAAGCAGTATTTTCCTAATTTAAGACTTTTAATGCTGTTTTATTTTGCGAAACTTATTTTTAAAAAAATGCTCAAATTTAAATGCTCACTAGTAAAGTGGATAGAAAACAGATGCAGAAAGAAGATATGCAAAGAGTAGCTTAGTGACAAAATGAAGTAGCACTCAAGTAAAAATGCAAGCACTTGCTGCTGTGCCCAAAGGTGCTTCTGACCAAGAACAGCATTTCCCTAGCATGTACTTCTCTTTTTTTTCCAGTTAACAATCAGTTTCCTCTCACCAAATTCTAATTCCATATGTAGCAGAGTAAGCTTCTTGCTTGTAATTAATCTACTAAACCAAACTCTATAATTGCTTCATTTACTCATATTTTTATGTAATTTTCTTTCTTAATTATGATAGTGTCTCCATTTTAAGACACTGTTAATTTTTAGGAACACAATCATTTGAATAGAAAATTAGGGAGGGAATAATAAAACATTATCAATTAAATAGACATATTAGTTGCATGACACACCCAGATCCCTGAAAAAGAAAGTTCGGTGAGAAAATATGCTTCTTAGACATTAGAATATAGAGAAATTTTGCCATAGGGTTGACTGCTTTACTGATTATCATATAATTTATTCTTTTAAAAATTTTAAGATTATAAATTATATCCTTTTAATTTTCTAAATTAATTTTAAAATATCATTTTACTCTTTTGGCTTCTTGGCTTAGTTCTTTTTTTTTTCAACTTTTTGAAAATTTTTATTTAAAAAACACAAAAACACAGACTTCTTTCACTTCAGTATGTGGTATGTTGCATTTTCCAGTTTGTTTGATGCTTTAAAGCTCAAGGATGCCTCTGCTTTCAATTGTACATGGGCCTGAAGCATCCTAGCTTTTGGCAAGCAGGCAGGAGAATGAACAAAAATCCAAATAAGAACAAGGCAGACTAAATGCAGGGCACATCTGTAAACGTATTATACATTTGAAAATTACAATAGCAGTAAAAGTGACACTGTTTACAGGTGAAATGAAACTATCTGGAGCTGGCCTACCACAAGTTTCTGAACCTGGACTGACACAATAAGAATAAATTACTATATATATTATGTATAAAAAGTTTTGTTTACATCAAGTGGAATTGGCAATCCATGCTTATCCTTTTAAAATCTATGCAGGGCGGAAGAAATCCAGACTAAAAAGATAATTTTAATTACTCTATGTTGAGACCCACAGCTTCTTTCAAGTACTACTAGTTAAAAGCCTCAGGCAACAAAATGAGAAAACCCAGCCATGCTACTACAGTCTCTGAAAACCGAACATTTCTTAATCAAAGGGGTAGAACAAAAGTAGTTACTTTCTCCCCCAAATAGTCCCAGGGGATCCAATCTACTTTTATTAGAAGACTACACCTCTCTCTATAGATGCCCTGCTGTTTTCACCTGTATTTAACATACATGGATATACTAATTTCTGTGTGTGTGATGTGATGCTACATCGGGCCAGAGAACTTGTTTTCATGCCACATCACCCAATCTTAAAGTGGACCTTTCTGCACACACACAAAATTTTTAGCATGCTGTGCACAAGCTGCAGTGCCACAGGATAGAAATGTGATAAGACAGGGCTTATGCTCTTCCTGCCTCAAAGAAAAATCTCCAAATTTCACATTATTTTCCTTTAAAAACCCATTTGTTCTAGTAATAAGATATATTTATTAAAATATAATTCAAAGCTAATAAGCTCAGAAGTATAGTTTGCATGAAAACACACCTTCTATAGGCAGGGTCTGTTACTGCCTTACTTGGCTAAAAACACGAAAAATTTTAGTTTTCATGGGCTTTTCTTTCTTCCCCTTTTAGATATTTCTGAGAAATTAAAAGGGAGAGGATTTACAGAAGGGTACAGAAGTTTCTCTTTAGATGTTTGATTGAAAACAAGGAAATCAGCACATTTAGTGTTAGTGACAAAGAGCAAGGTTGGAGCACGTACAGTTGAAAAGCAGAATATATTTTTGCTCCCAGTTATACAGTTATATTAAAATATGGGAAGAGGAGTATTTTTTCACATTAAATACCTCAGCCAATTGCTTGTTCTGCAACTTTTCTTTAAATGACACCCATGGATTCTTCAGTTGTGAAAGTCCAACGTGTAACCGAAGCCAAGTGAACTATGTAGCACCAACTATTCCAGAATCGTAGATCAATGCCCTCCCCCAGCCCCACCCCAC